>JAANSM010000001.1:0-185410 GCA_036850725.1 Orchesella villosa | reverse complement strand
CAACAATTTTGTAATTTGCAATGCACAAAAGTATTGAATGACAAATTAAGTTCATGTAAATTGGTTGTTCTTTCATACATGCAATTGGGGACGACTGATCGGCGATCAAGGGTGATGATATCATTACATCATGTTCATTTAGTGGCACTTCAAGTTTTGACTAATTATTAAATATCATTTAAATTTCAAAATGTCGAGGCTTCCAACACTGTACGCTACCAGCTACAATTTAACAAGCTGTAATATTTGGGTTAAATAATAAAGCTTATTGAATTCTTTACTTTAAGCTTGGAGACTTCACATAAAATTAGATCAATTGTAACTTCCTCGACGGGGAATATAACTAGTAACCACAATACTGATTGTATCCCACGTCTCAAAATTGTAGAATTGATGAACGTTGAAAAATTAAATGCATAAATGACTATGTTTATAGTGCATTGCACTGCTTACTAACTAACCCAACAAGCATTCTATTTGTACCCGATACCCTTTTAAATTGTTTTAAAGTGAGTATTTTTAATATTAATGTCCATTTATGTGAAATGAATAAGTAATTCATTTCGCATTCTTTTCTTCTATTCTATAATATTTTCTGTTTGGTAGATTGTAATACGTAACTGGATGAGTTATCAAAGTATGTACTTTTATGTTGCAACCTGCATCTTACAATGAACACATGAATATTCAAATTTATAGCACCACAAAAGCATCTCCATCCCTTGAATGTGGGAATGACAAGTGACGACTCACGTAGTCATAATTATTGTGTAAACAGCAAATCTGTCAGCAACCAACGCCAATGGCTCCTGCACAGAGATTGCTTTTAAACAATTAACAACATGTCAACGGTCAATATTATTGCATTTTGAGAAATGAGCATGAGCATGTATTTTAAAATTACAAAGCTGACAAGACTTCGGTTCAGCGAGAGTATATATACTCATTGATCTTGCCTTTCTACACAAAAACCATTCATCCTTGCACACTCTAAAATGATGAAGCTTTCAAATTGTTACGTAATAAGAAATAGTTATACATTATTACCGATTTTTATGCGCATGCAAATCAATTACATTATGTACAGAAATGAGAGCAATTTTGAAGGTATGTGGATCATTCTTCTTCTTAGAGAAAGAAATGCATTTCTTTGTTGCATTTTAATTGGGACCACCCTCTCTCTGTAGAGAACCCTCGAACAATTTTAAGTTACAGACCTCATTAATTACTTTATGAGAAGACTGCTGTCTTGCTTTGAGCCAAAACTCATCAGCAACGTATAGCATCAACTCACATGTAAAAAAAGAACTTTAGGCTAGGCCTGGCTGGCCTGAACATAACACAAATACAAAATGTGTGTGTGGTGTGTTATGTTATGTGTCTTGAAAATTGAAAAGTAAAAGTTTTTGTTATCTCAAACTGTAGCTCATTAATGCACGTACGAATCGAAAACATAAGCAGTTTTACTATAGTTTTCCATTGCAAACCCTTGTTTAAACATTTTGACATGACTTCTTTCGCAGTCTCATCCGCCTTCTGCATAATTCATAAAATACAATATACTTACAGTATACGCATTCATTCTTTATCCATATATTATGTTGCACTGATTATTACGAAGCTAATCACAATGAAATGATTTACGTCTGAAAATGTGGTTGTATATATGTGATATGATATGATGCACCCTTAGTTCTTCTTGCACCTGTATGATTCATGATGCATTTTTTCTCCGTAATAGTGCGACCAAAGCCAAAGACTGCAAGTCAGGCCATCTAATAAAACATGAGAGAGAGACATTAACACTAACAAAAGGTTGAAATAATACATTTATTAGAAAAAAGTACCAGGATATGCATGTTCTAATGAGCAATTTTGTTTGGAATACGTGACATTTGCATTACGTCTTACAAAAATATCGCAAAGGGTTGTCTGTCGATTTAAGAAGGAATAACAAGACAAGGGTTATGTGAGATGAATGCTTAATCATCATTCCTATTCGATATATAATGCACATTGTTATATTACGCATAATAAGCTACTCCAAAAGAATCTAGGGGGAGGGGAGATGCTTAAAGTATTATATGAAAATTAGCTTGCACAGTACATCATAGACTTAAGTTGTAACTTGTAAGTCATTTAATTTCTTACGTAGAGCAAAACCTAGCTACTTGAGTTGAGACACGAGGATTACGTCTAACAATACACATTCATCGTGGTTTATAAGGTAGCCAGTTCAATTCAAAAAGTTGCACTGAAGCTGAAGATATTTATAATGGGATGTCATTTGCGTCTAACAACAATAACAACAAAAGGAGTGGTTTGAAAACAAAATTAATGTTAAAGGTTGCAACGATAACGATGACTATTAACATGTGAAGGATTAACCAGAGTGCATTTTTTCTAGCTAGGAAAGTATAGGTACGGCATAGTTTATAATAATAATGTGCGCCTTTGTTTTATACTTAACTATAACTGCTACTGCTACTCCTAACCGTAACTGCAATCTATCATGAAACAATATACGGAGCAGGATAGAAAATTCATTCATCACTAACATAACACCAAGTTTAAAATAAGTGCTTCGCTTCACAAATCCTTTTCAAAAGGAGTTAAATCCTCTTTTCTTTCGCTATTTAATATTAAAAGAGATTTATAATTGCAGCGCTACAATCTCTATCTGAATGTAACGTAACTTTCCTGACATAAAACTGATAAAACACAAGCTACACCTTTGCCATTGCTGCTATACTCCTCAACTCCTCTAGATTTAAAAGTCTTCTGATTTTTTTGTAATTTTTAGACACCAGACTAGATACACTTAATAGGCACTTGTTTGGCCCATGAAGAAGAGTTAGAAAACTCTGCGAGCAGATTTATACTCACAAAGACAAACCAAACCAAGAAGCACAAGCAAAACCAAAGGAACTGATGAAGATAAATGATATTAAGTACATGCAACATTATAGTTCATATTGGTTTGGTATAGTGTAGGTAGTAGCAATAGAGCCGTACCCTTTTTTTGCTGCAACAAGAACAAGGCGTTGTTGATCATTTATGTTGTTACTGTGAGTTTTGAGTCTACATTGTTAGTAGATGTGCATCGGATATATATACGTATGTGTGTTAGCAGTGCGTATAGATAGTAAAAGTAAAATGCTTCGCATTGTTGTTGTCGGTCAGCAAAGCATATGAATCCTTGTGTGAGTTGCATGTTATCACTGTTCCTATCAACCAAGATTTTCAGTTTCGTTTGAATTGAATTGAAGGTGTATAGGTGCCTTCGCATTTGCATTGCAGTGTGATTTCAGTCTCTCCTTTGCATTCGAAGCAAGAGGACGGAAAGGATGATTATAAACTATGTGGGTATATTGAATCTTATGTTTCTTCTAAAGAAGAGGTTCTTCATGAGAGTAAAGTGAATGTCGTGAAGATATATAGTTTTGTGGGCTAATAGGAAAAAGAAATGGGATTGCTCTTTTTTGGTATTTGTATGATTCAATAAGAGGACTACTTTTTTCTGCTACCTGTTGATTGATTAATCGGTTTAGCTTGAAGTACGTGTGGAGGTTCGGTTTGTCGAGCTGTATAAGATTCTTGATACGCATGCGGTATTGTTGGTAATATTACTGAAGCCGAAAGTCAAAAGTGCATGCATTCTTGGTTAATGTATTTGTGTGCGTTTCTTGTTTGACTCGGTTCATGAATCTGGATTTTTTAAGTATACCAGTTCCTTGAGATATTCGGCTTGTAAAATTTAATCAAGTCACAGTTCCAGTGTTTTTTTCTCCTGAAATGTAGTACTCGGTCGTGAATGATCTGACTTGATCTTGTGTTTTTATAAAAAATGACTGAAATCAGTGAAAAGTGACTGAATTAAATTTTATCACTCATCTAGCCAAAGGATTCATTTAGTCCACTAACTTATTTGTGATCCAAATTTTCAAGGTAAGTTGCAAAAACAGCTAATTTATTAGCTTCTTCCTAAATACTGTGTATTCTATTCGGAGAACCTAATTAAGGTCAACGGTCTCATCTATAACGAGCTTTTGTATACTGCATACAACTGTATTTAAGTTTTTAAAAGTGAACAAACATGTTATTTTTGGCCAAGTGCTATTAATATAATTTTACGGAAATTCTGACCTTTGCCTTGATTTCACCAAATTCGCCACACTAACAATGTTTATTACAGGGATAGATATATTAGGAAATAAAATTGTGTGTGTAAAAACTTGAAGGTATACATAAAATGGTTTGGTTTATTATAGCGTTGCAATTGAAATGGATGAGGTAGACACAGATATTAATCGCAATGCTTTTATGTTGGTCGTTTTAAAGCGTTTATCTTTCTGACATCGATAATTAATCTCACTTGTTTAATGATGATACGATGATATTGACGTGACGTGGCAAGGGCACCCAAGAGCAAGAGCAGGGCAGAGGATAGTTATAAAAGGTTGAAATTGAAACCTCAAGTAACCTTTTAGTCAATGTGCCAAACCAAGCCAACAACAGATTCAACAGTAGACTTAGATTTTGAAACATGTGTAATATGATAGGAAAACTATGTACAAAAAATTTAGTAAAGAAAGAGCCTACAAGAAAGAAACTGGATTTGTCTTGTGAAGTGCAAAGAAGCATTAGCACGTACTTATGGTCATCATATTATTTGTAATCCTATATAAATTTTAATTCAATACTCAATTTTACTTGTATATATATAATATGCCTTCAGCCAAGTGGTCAAGTCGACTCGTTCTCAAGTCAATTTTGTTATATGCTTTTATTTTGAACGACTAACCGTAAGTATTACGATTGAGATTTTCACTTTTTGATTCAAGTTGCAGTTACGTTTTATACATACTTTCGATCCTTAGTTGCCAGACGTACTACTTTTAGTAGTACGGTACTACTTTTCGGTACCCAAAAATTAGAAAAGTAGGAGGGTACTACTTTTAACGATTGTGTCCTACTGGTACTACTTTCATGCTGACACTTTGTAAAATGCAAAATTTTAATTGTTATTTACTTTATTTTGTCATTTTCTAAGAGAGTATGGCGCATTTTCTATAAAAAAGAGTGATGAACAGGAATTGCTTCATATTTTGTCTTTGGAATACCGATAACAGGTCTAGTTTAATTAGTAATTGGTAATTTACACGATCTACTTTGATTTCAGGCATATCCCGATCCATTTCATTATAGAACGTTTAAAACGATACAAAAACCATTTCGGCAAGTATTTTGGTTTTCCCGTTCAAAGTTTATCCGAATTTGATTTAGTTTTAACGATTTCTGTTCTACAAAATTCATTTTGAAGTGAAATTGCTGGAAACTCTTTCATGCTTCTAGATCTCAATCTTTTCGTCATTATATTTCTATTCTTATATTTGAGGAATTTTAATATCCGAATTTCCCCTTTCTTATGGTTTTTGTAATAGCGCATTTTAATATTTAGTTTCAACAGCCCTGGCACAAATATACCGGATTTTGAAAGAAAAATTCTCTAAAAACTATCAAAAAAAAGTTTTAAAAATTCAAAAACTCACAAACATTTCGAGAAATCTGACGAAAATTTCGAGAAAAAATCGAGAAATCCTAATATACAATCTGCATTGTTCAAAAAATCGCGTAAAACTTAGTAATGACTTTTTTTCTTCATAAAAAATTTCTAACAGAGCCCGAAATTTTTTTGTTCCAATTTTTTTAAACTCCCGAATTCACGGTTGTTAACGTTAAGAATGACAGGTGCTTGTAAGCATGCAAACAAACACTAGAATTTGTTTTCTAACAGTCAAAAGAGTTCACTATAATTGTTCATACTTGGACACAATCGNNNNACATTTGGACACAATCGTTGAATGTACTACTTTCGTGGTCAGAAGATCTGGCAAGCCTATTACTGTCAACAAAATCAAAACAAAGTCATACATCTCAGTGACTTTGACTTTGCACTGATATTCATAATGAAGTCAATTCCCGCGAACCTGATGCAGTCGATTGAAAGGGGGTTTGTAAATGTACTCATCTATAGGATGTCGTAAGGATGTCATGTCACGACTAAGGATTTGTGAGCGAGACATTATACATATTTATATACCAATATATACCTGTAAATGTACTCATCCATAGGATGTCGTAAGGATGTCATGTCACGGCTAAGGATTTGTCAGCGAGACATTATACATATTTTTGGTCCATTGGATGTCTTAAATACATACCGATTTGGAACATCCATAACGTCCATCGATGGATGTGAATATGTATGTCCATAGGATGTAGGATGCTGCATGGGTATGATGTGCGTAGGCATGTTTTTAATATGCTATCCTATTCCATCTTTTTAATAGACGTTCTTGGCCAATAACTGTCATGAGCCATCTAGTTAGACACAACTAGGGTGTATGAGTAGTTGAGTATTAGGAATATGTGGCTCTACAAGTTTGAAAATGTACTGAGGCTTAAAGTGTGCTGCTTTCATTTAATTTGACGCATGACTTTTATTCAAGGGAATGCTGCTGGCCGGCAACTCCAAAAAAGCCTTTTTGCATTTCATTTCAAAAGATGGGAGGATGTTTATAATCCAAATAAAGACGACGATGAAGGAGAAGCACCGCATGAATAAATCCTTGAGTTGCTTACCGTTTCGTATTCAAAGGAGTACCCAGTTATGGAGGTACTTAAAATAGCCAAAATAATGCTTGTTTTTAAATTGGTTTTTAGATTTTTTACGGACCTTTTGGCAGTGGAGTGTATTCTTGTAAGGTAGTACATATGAAGGTACTCTTTGAATACATATATATGTAATGTTTTCCAGTTATTTATTTTTGTAAACTGTAGAATATATAGAATATCAACCTCAATGATAGGCAGGAATCATTATTCATAGTCAAAATTATAATAATTGAGTAGTTTTCTCTCCATCTATTCGACGATTCATTCATGTCATGGAATTCGACAAGATGAGCTGGAAACCACACTCTAAAACACAACCAGAAAGGTGTGTAGGTGTTTGTGGTTACTCAAACCATTGTATTTCTTTGCTTGCTTATCGTTAATAGTAGAATCTTCACCTAAATCTCTCAAACCATTGTTAGGCAAGTCATTGTTATTCTGGGAGAAGTGAGAACGGTATTCTGAGTGCGAGCATTTTTCTTTAGTTATATGTAAGTACATATGAATCTAACGTTTTGCATTTCCAGCCCAAAAATAGAATAGGAAGTAGGTCCGATGTAGGAAATAACATTGAGTTCTAATTCTCAGCTACATTACTTAGCTACACACAAGTGTAACACCAAGTTAATTTTTGGACGTGACTGCGCCATTTCTTTAGGACGTGAAGTACTTATGCCAATGTGGAATGAAAGCTGTGATGGACATGAACGCCATTACTGCACCTGACCCCCAAAAACATAATTTGGTTCTCTAACCTAAAGTGCAGCAAAGAAGCCATACCGCCACACTTTGTTTCTCCGGTTTGAAAACCCCTAATGCAAAAATGGGAAGAGAAATGTATGAGAGAAAAAGTTTAAAACCAGTAAAAAGCATCTGCACCAAAGAAGTGTAAAAGTGTTTAGATGGCACAGTTTTTTTTCTCTCTACTACTTACATACACCATCATCATATGATATAATGTAGCTCTCTCTCTCGTACCTGAATGCTTTTACAAGAGCAAAGCAAACATGCAACGTTGGCTGACGTTCCTGAAGAAGAAGAAAGCATTTTTAGTTTCAGTGCTACACCATATCATTCAGAACTATATGGTATGTATGCTCATTGCTTATTTACGAAATAGATATATAAAATCTGTATAAAACCGGAAAGCGATAAGTAAGAAAGTAAAATAGAGAGTAAAAGACCCTGAACAAAGCCTGGAAAGTCTGTATGTAGCGCTCTTACTCTTATTCATGCCGTTCTCTCTCTCTCACGTCTCCAATTTAGCCACCATATGTGTGTATGTATGCTGAGGGAACAGGCAGAAAATTGAGAAAAGCAAGTTCGTTTAACTTCATCTTGACTCTTTCACTCAAACTCAAAACTCTGTGACCTGAATTCACTTTTCTTTCCTGATTTCCTTCAATATCAAACAGCATTTAGCTAAAATATTTTACTATCCAACTAAAAAATATATCCCTTACTTAGCCTTTTTGATGCGATGAAATGCTCTTAGTTCAACTGGCATTGTCGTTTAGGCCACGAAATATCTTGTTTCTTGGCCCTGCACACCAAAATCCTCAAGGCGTAATGGCCCTTCAGCCTCAGCTTTCACCTCTTATTTCCTTTCGTTTAAGCAAAGCTGAAAAGAGGAAGGAAGGAAGGATTACGCATTCAAATTGGAATAATAATAAGCAGAAACAAACTTAAAATTTTCATGGATGGAATGTAAATGTGGAAGGACGAGAGAGAGAATTTAACAATGTCAGCAAACGTTATGTAAGTACAATAACAACGGGTTGTTGTGACAGCCCTTTCTCTTCATATTTAATTGGTTCTAAATATTTTCACTGAATTAGGTAGTAATCACAAGCAACTTTCCTGTTTTCACTTTCTCCCCTTAATTGGCTCCACTTTCCGTGGATGTGAATGTCAACCAAGCACTCTTGTGTAGTTGTGGTGTCATTTCAACGTTGGAAACTACCGTTAAAACATATTCCTCTTGTATATTCCTTCTCATTGTAGGCCACGCAACCCTGATTTTCCCATATTCTCAACTAAATCGTTACGAGTTTTTCAATTATTTTGCTAACGATGGAAATTGCATCTGCAGTAACAATACAGCACTGTGGGCTACCTTGCAAACAAAATTCCTTTAAGAATACCAACGTATGATATCTATGTAGTTTCATTGAGGTTGTAGACATGCAATCAGAAACTACCTGCCCAAATCCATATGCACACATCCTGAAAAACAAATGATCCGTTGCGGAATGGGTTTGTTTTCATCGCTCCTCTCAAGACTTCTTTTCGTTTCACAAATGTTAATGTAAACTTGATGTGCTTTACCATGAATACATGTATGGAAATACCTTTAATAAACAGATAGTAGAGTATTAAATGGTTGACAACAGAACAAGTTTAACATTTAATGCTGTATTCTCTCCGTCTACCTACTTTTGTACGCCTTGCCTCCTCCTTTTAGGGAAACTCGAGTACTGATCACTATTTACCTTCCAGTCAGATACAATTACTTTTAACGGCCAACTGTTATTGCTTTCATATCATTATAGTTTGCTGCTTACACAGTTTGGAATTAAGAATGAGGATACACACACACAGAATCTCTGGTTGGGCCTGCTTTCTTTACAGAAGCAAGCTACAGGACTGGATAGGCTTATGCAAAAAATAAGTAGCTAAGCATATATACATATAAATAATACTGAGATGTGCTCCGAGGCAACAAGAACGTTTCACATTCAACATTAACTTACCCTTTATCTCTCTCTCCTCCCAAGCGCTGTTATGTTGTTGGATCGCTAAGGATTTGAAATGAAAAACTTTGTCTGATATTGTATATGATTTAAAAGTTGTGAAAACAAGCTAGTGAAAGTAGAGAAAGGGTTCGTCTTTTTAAGTAACAAAATAAGTTGACATGTTTCATTGGAGTCATATTAGGCGTATTTATGTCTGAAACGACTATTTTTCATCATTCAATCTTTGTTTCGTTCATCCGAGACGTAGTGTCTGAAATAGTTTTCCTAGAAATCCCATTTGCTGTTGTGACTGAGTACCCATCGTCCGTTGTTTTCCAGTTTTGCGCAATTGTGTGTTTTCAGCTCCAATTTTACGTTTTATGTGTTTCAGTAGAATTTCTCGCTTCAGGAAATGGAGACTTCGTTGCAGCTGGAACTGCAATATTGTTGAAAATTATTTTGAAAATGAATGTAGTACTCGCTCTAACTGGTTTAATCAATCTCATGTTGGGAGTACCTATCTCAGAAGATACAATGTATATTTATATATGGATTCAAAATAATTATATTAAAAATTCGTTAGTTGTTTCGTTATACTGAACAAAACACAATAGAATATATATGTAGGCAACTGGCACAGTGAAATTCAATTAACCCTAGTGTACCTAAATCTTAACTTTTATTGCTTTACAACGTAATCATTAATTGTATCCTGAAAACATATTTTTTCATTTGCCCTTTCACCTTTAGTTTGACTCATTAACCAATAAAAGTTCTTTTTCCTAAGAGAAGTTCATGGTCCCTCAAGCTAATGCCTCTATATCAGCTACATACATTCACAGTATAGCTTTTTTATGTGGTTGGGTGGCACTCTCACCCTAAAATTTAGAAATATTTGATGATAAGCATCCTGTATCTCAAAAGCTTTATCATGTTCCACAACTCAATTTATTGAGTACATTTCTATTTACTAATCCTTTTATAAGACTTGAAACCACTGAAACAATACCATGCAATCAACAATAGTTTTCAACAGTATATTTTCATGTACTGTCGAATTATTTTACTTGGTTAAGTATAAAAAAGTTTCGCTGAAATACATGGATAATAGCAAACAATGCGAAAAAACAACTACGAAAAACTGTAAAATGTTGAAATACATTTTAAAACTATCTTCTACTTGAAAAGTCATTACTTTTAGCGTTTAACACTCATTTTATTATAAGTTATATCATCTATGGAAAGAAGTTTCTACTTACTTCATACTTAAAATCATATACACGTTTATAAGTTAAGGCAAAATACACGTATACGTCGATTTCTGTTGTGATCAAAAACATTCTCGCTTATTTTTTGCATCATGTATTCTGGGTATGGCCTAGAAAGTGAAAGTAAGACTAATGATTACAACATAAATTCAAACAGCACCAATACGAGCTAAATCAGATTGACCTTTTGCTGATTTGGAACACATAATATTTCCAAAATGAAATACAATACAGCTAATTATGAAAGCTGGTAATTATACGTTATAAGGTCATCAGACTTACTTTCATACATAATATCAACATTCAACCTTGTTAAAATTTGCATGCCTTCTCTACTCGGTTGTGTGTATTATATTGAGTTTTCTAACAATTCGAATTTGATCACTACATACAAGCACACATGCATACACACGAACTTCTGTTGATGGTTGGTAAAACACAAAACATCTATTTCTCTTCATAGGCAATTTAGCAAAAAAAAACCCAAGCATAGGGAATTTTCATTTCGCTGTCGCAAAAACCCCTTCCAAGTCCCTATATTCTTCCGCAATCCATTACATCTGCAACTGAGTGAGGATAGCTCTAGACTCCAGAGCTATCCATTCAATGAACAATCGTAGAGAACATGTATGTATATATGTATATGATTTTCTTTTCTCTCTTTTGTTTCTCCCTTTCCCTTTTTTGGATGTATATATTTATATGAATCATATCAAGCATAAGCATAAATTGGGAACATTTAATTACGTGATCTAGTTTCAGACTTGTCTCACGATTCCTGGCATGACATGAAGCATATCTTCAATCTTCAGCATCGCATTACATCCCAAGCTCCCAGAGAGATCCATCCGCTCTCATGCAATATGCTTGATGAAATGAGTTTTAATAATAGCCAGCTTTCTGTTTACTCCATTTTACTCTCATGCATGCGAAATTATGTTATTCAATCCAGGTAGGTAATGAAAAGGATGCATGTTATCAAGGAGAACTCCCATCAAAATCTTGTTCTTCTGTCATGACTGATTGTTCTTAGGATAAAATAATCATGTGAATGTTTATGCATATACTTATATATATTTATCGTATAATATAATATGTAGCTCATCGTCAGTGCAGTGCAAGCACAAAAGCAATGAGATGTTTTTCAAATTAGTTGAAATTGAGGGGTCTAATGCAATGGTTTCGCGTTGGGTGGAAATCATTTCCGACTTGTGTGAAGTCTTCTTGGGAAGACCCAAAAGTAGAGTAAGCGTATCTATTTCTTGAGGGTAATGTAGTTGGCAGGGAAAGAGAGAGAGAAAGAGAGCCTACAGTTAAGTAATAATAAGTAGAGTAAAAGGAACAACAAAAAACAATAGAGTAGTTGCAGTATGTTATAATAATTACATATTGCATGGAAAACTCTCACATGGAAAGTTGATGCAGAAGAAACATGAACTCAAATTCGTATCACATCTTCCCCTCTTTTTCCTAGTTTCGTTCTAGCACTCATACTGGGTTTGCTACCTCCTTCCTCTAGTATTGCTTTTGCTGCTATTTTCTTTACTATTATTGTATTACATGTCACGTTACTACTGCTTCCACTATTCCTTTCTTATTTCCACTGCAGCAGGTACTATTTCTGGTGTATTCTAACTCTAACTCAAAGTGCTATTTCTAACAACAGTCTTTTTTACAAGTATGTAATAGCAGCAGACTAGGAAATGATATTAATGTATCTTATAAAGAGGAGAAGAGAGTGAGAGAGTAAGTGAGTGACTGTGTGTAAGAGAGAGAGAGAGAGAAAAGAGAAAGGAAGAGAAAAAGAAGGGGAGCAGCAGCAGAAGAGTAACTCTATGACTCTCTGCATACATGCATTCCATTCCGTTCTACATTCCATGTAGAACCGAACAAGTTTTTTTGAGGAAAGAATGGGAGTAACTCGGTCCTGTAGAGACTCTGCTTCTGAAAATTTTGTGTTTCTCTCTTCTTCTTCTTCTCTTCTCTGCTCTGCTCTCTTGTCTGCTTGGCACTGCTGATGGTGGAGTGAATGTTGCTGCTGCTGCTGCTTTTGCCATTGTGCATATAGATACACCTTCTGGAAATTCTTCTTTCCTGGCTTGGAGTTGAGGCTTGGGTTGGTTGGTTCAGCTCACTCGTTCCTATCGCCATGCACTGACTCAAAACATCTAGCGTAGATAATGGTGATATTGGCTATATATATGTACACACTGGTTGGTTAGCATGAGCATTGTATCATTTTGTATAATATGTGTGCATGTGTACAACCAATATAACTACAACTCCTTTTTGGAGGATATGGAGCTAATAGTGGAAGCGAGTAAGAGAAAGAAGGGTTTGTTGTAGTAGTAAAGTAAAGTAAAGTAGTAGCAAAAAGCAATAGCCGTGGTGGTTGTGGTGGTGCAATAGATGTTAAGGTTTGAAAATCCACGAGCATCATATCATCCATTGCATAGCGTTACGTTACCTTACTCTCTCTCTCTCACTGCTTATGTACATAGAGAGGACCACATTAGCCAACGAGGTAGTATGGATCTTGAAACACGGCCACTCTCAAGTCAGTCAGATGCCTGAAGTTGAGAGATTCACTTGTGTTTTCACTCTCACGCTTTAAGTTCACAGATGCACAGCCATACAAAGTAAGCACGGTGTTAGTCATTTTTGCCGTTGTAAGTCGGCAGGGGATCGGAGCAGTTAAGCCATCCCGAAAAACCCAAATCTTAGGTTTATTCCCTGTTTTTGCTCTTATTCTACCCATTACTCCGTCTCTTTCTCTATTTCAATCTCTCTTGAAAAAGGAAAAAGGGAGCCGTTCTTGAGAAGTGACTCCGAGTACTGACTCAACTTACTTTGAAAAAACTTGTGTGTTTTCCCCCTTTTCCTCTCCTCTTCTTTTCTTCCTTTTTTGGCTTTAGTCAATGAATTTATTCCTCTGTCGAATGCGCTCTTCCGTCATTAACAATTGCACTGGTCCAGCAACTCTCGTAAAAAGAAGGAAAGGAAGCCATACACTTTATCCACGACCGTGTACTTTGGTTAAGTTTATGTGCGTGTGTGCTTTCAAAACTGCTGTACAGGCAATTTACCTCGCTGCACATCAATAACAGTAAACAAATCCTAGCAAAAATGGTCCGCGTAATGGAAACCAAGCATCATTAGCACGTCTTCTTCATAAGCTCTAAAATATTCTACCATAATCGCATCACTTTCATAAGAAGTCAAGACATAACAACAACACTTCAGCCCCAACCTTAGTACTGCCCAAATGTGTTTATGGCTCTAATCTGAAGGTTAGTACTTAAGATATTATTTATACTATTTGCATTAAATATGAAACAGGCAAACGCATTGCTTTCTACACCTACCTATATGTAAGTACATCCCCACATGCTCATAACATCATCCACTAAAATTCTATCATCATTGCAGTCAGATTGACATAAAATCTTCATTGCAAACGATTGACGAAGCATTATTAAAGCTCTCCTTCGTAAATTCCCTTTTTGCCCATGCAAAAAATGCGATAATGGGATGCTGCTTCTCACTCGCACACATTTAAAGCTGGGAGTGAGCACATTGCCTCATCATCACAACACGCTCTCGTCTCATTTTCCACGCATAAAACAGGAGCGCATAACAAATTCGGCATACAAAAGCGAGGCAAGCCATTGTTCTTTTAGAAATCATCAACATCATGTCAGGAAGACGCCAGCGAAAAGAGCTGAAGCTACGTGATCAAGTTTCTCACTTCTTTTTCTATTTTCCCAATGGCTCCACTTGAAAAGTTGTGATGATGTATAATGGCTATACATGGAATCGAGTTAAGTGTCCTTGTATTGTTCCTTGTCAAGCTAAATCCGATCCATTACTCTCCTTACTTTATTTTGCTTTCAAAAAAGAAACCCATTTTTTTGTCTTCCCGTCTTCACTTTTCTACACAATCATGACTCATGATGTGAACTCATGATCATGTACTTAGCTTTTAAATTACTTGCCTCATATTTCATCATTTGGTTCTCATATATTATTATTCTCTTAATTTCGCTACTATATGACTGGTCTGATCTATCTGCTCGCACTTATAGGCTTCTTATAAAGCCAAGCTCTTTTTTTATCATCGAACCATACACCTTCATTGCTTTAGCTTTCTGCTCACTCACTTTGAGTCACGGCTTTGACAAGTGTTGATAGCAGTGGCTCTTACGTGCTACCTTCGAAGGCAATATCTAACACCATATCAGTCTTGGAGAACGAAACTTTGAGCTAGGAAATGAAGGAGTTGTAAAAACCTAGCAAATAGAGAACCACAGGAACAGTTTTTTTTGGCCAAGATATATGTATGATTTATTGACGTTTTCATGAAGTGACACATTTAGTCCTTTTGTTTGTTTTTGTTCCAAGCAAAATGGTGTATGGGTTTATATAGTACATGTTTATATCTACATTCAAATGTATAGCATCGTTGGAACCAATGGATGTCCAAACACTCAAAATTAAGCTGATCAAAACTACCTGCATGACCAGCAAAAGTGAAAGGACATATTATGTTAGTAAGCCGATTTATCGTTAGGTCCAGTATGGCAAATGTTGTATATAAAATGAGTAAAATAGGAGCTGAAACAACAACTCTGAATTATAAGCAGCTCAAATGTGTTGATGTAACAATAAAAAATGGCAACTGCATCAAAATTCCGCTATTTTTATATTAAGTACTTGGCACGTTTGCACTTAACTTGAGTTGTTGTCGGATAAAATTTATTAGGGCATTCTGCAATTTTCGGCGATTTATATCTTTTAGACTTTCAAAAATTAAATCAATTGTAGCTTGAATCAGCTAAAGAAGCTGTTTTTGAAGGGTTCATTTATAATAAAAGGTGCCAATCTTGTCAGTACAACAAGTGGTTACATTTTCATGCATTGAACGAAACCTTGTCGGATTTTTAAGTAAAATCTTTTTAGACGACTTCTCAATAGTTCAACATATTTTCTAGGAACAAGCATAGGGAGCCTTTGTAGAGGCGTCGTTGGTGGTGCATATTGTTGAGAGTTCTCATAAATATTCAAATTTACATTAAAGTTTCATCAGTACTTTTAGTCGTATGGAGAGGAATGAGCAACCACTATTACAAAGCTAGTGTAGTGTCGGTACGCAAGAAGTTAGAATATTTAACTCGCATTAATAATAGATTTATATGCCATGGCAGTTGAAAAAGAAGGAAGTCAACACTTTTGAACAGATGAGAATGTACAAAGTTCATATATCTATTTAGCAGCAGCATCTTTACATGGATTGCTACCGTTATTTAAATGCTACGTTAAAGTTTTGACGACTTTTGAGAGTGCACACAGTTTTTTTTAGCAAATGGATTGGATGGGTAATGTAGGAAAAGAGAGGGTTGCAATTTGCAAATGATAACGGGATGCCGAAGGGTGTCTTTTCATTCTCACTAATGTACGACAATGCTATATTTACCTAAATATCAGGATGCCCTCAAGTCTACAATAATGCTTAACGACACACAAAGTTACTCCATCTTGCTCTGTTTCAGCAAAATTCAATAAAACAAGTAAGTTGGTGAAATGTACAATTTGTGCAAAATAATACTCTTTGTGAAAAGAAAGAGAAGAAGTACTTGTGACTTGCGTCATGGCACCCTGAGGGTTATGTAAATTTATAAGATGAATCGAAATACCAAATATTCACCAGCCACCAGCAGGCTTTAGTTTACCTTATACTTCTTTATAGGTCACTTTCAAACGAAGTTATGAATTGAAGGGGGTCGTGGTGGGCGACGGTTGAACAATTCTTTGCCAAAATAGAATGATGTTTTATTAAAAAGAGTTTATTTAACTGGAAAGTACCCGGTGGTTATGCATATCAAATAAATTGAGCACTCCAAATTTTGACTTGAGAACTACATAGTAACAAACATACTGGAGAAAAAAAGTCATGGAAAACACAAGACTTCCTGTCAGCGATTTTCCTTGGGTAGATGTTGGATCAATTGCGCAACTATATGTTACCAACAAAAAAAGGCATGTATGTATATATTATATACATATATTCACTCTCCAATACCTGCCATTTGTGTACATTTGAGTTTGGAATGCAAAATCATTAGGAAAAGGCTTGGGAAAAAGACATTGTTTGTATTCCTTGGGGCTTCATATTTTCCAAGAAATGACGATACATAACATGAATATTGAAACTGTTTATTGTCGTCAAAACATATATGCATATAATTCAAAGTACAACGTGCTTTGCACTTGCTATGTATATCATTTATAATATGAACATTCTCAAAAGAACGACAAAAGAGCAGAAAACTCGAACGATATTATGTTACAATGTCCATAACCCAGTGTTTACGAATGGATGTTATATCATTGTGTGTGTGAACATGTTGATAAATATAAATACAGACATTACCATCCATTACATCTATCCCTCCACCATCTACTCACTGACATACAGAAGACTCATGGGATCTTGGTCAATTTTCACTAAATGACTTGGCATGTTGATTCAAGGTTTGTCAAAGCTTTCAAGTGAACAAACTGCTTGCTATACTTATATATCTAGTTGATAGTAGTTGATAGTAAATGGAAAAGGAAAAAAAGTTATAAGATGTGGTGAGGAGAAGCCACCATACTTACATATAATGTGGCACACACTTTTTCTGCTTACGTAGGATTGAATATCCGTTCCTTTTCACTAAACAAAATTGTTCAAGAACCAAGTTCCGTAGAAGAAAAGGAACGCTAGTTCTTGTCCTCCCTTGTCTACTAGCGTTTGTGTAAGTAGGGGCGACGTTTTCGGCAACAAATTTCCTGATGTATTTGCTTGCACACTGTTAGCCTCTGTTAACAAGAATGCCTTTCGTATGGCAATATACCTTATATGTCACACTTATGCATGTAAGTCAGCTAGCTATCAGAGCTACTAATACAAAAAAAGCAGAAATTGGCAAAGATAAATTCATTCTCAATAAAGATCCCTATATCATTCCACACTTTCAAAGTATTCGTTCATAATATCTGTTACTCTCCACAAGCTAAACCAGTAAAGCTGTGAAAATAAAAGAAATATGACGATTACATACAATATTTGTAGGAGATAGAAATACTGAGCAACAGTATTATATTTTCCATGCAGCTTTGCTTAGAGTCCCATCTTTCACACAGCATTATTCATCATGAATTTCAGGTTTTCCAGAGTTTGAAAGGAGAGACTTGAATTAAATGTTTCTCACCACAGTAAACTTCAACCTCAACTTTTGTAGCCAATAATTCCAAGATTGAGGACAGTGACACGTACCCGTTGAACCGTACCCTATGCTACTTCATCTCAACTTTCATTTCCGTAGTTGGTAGATCATTTAGGGAACGTTATAGGTTCAGTTTTCAGCTGACGAATGAAAAAATAATATGTGGGGTGTAGTGGTGAAACACGGAGTCTAAGAGTGGGTGAAAGAAGACCTGAATAAAAAAAGGAAAGAAGGAAATATCTCATTAATATTTAATCAATGTTGACGGACTCAAAGTGTATGGCTCTCAGGATCCTTCGTGAATTGGAAGCTCAATCATTTTTTTCTGGGGTTAAAGTAGTAAAGTTTCAAGTGATTTATCCCAATATACTGTGGTTATACAAGGTTACTGGATAGCTGATATTGTGTTTAACTAAAAATCAAACCAAAATGAAAATGCAAATTGGGGAAAACTGAACTAGCTACTAAAGTATGGCCATGTTTACTTCCCAAACTACTATAGTCCTACTTCAAACCTACACTTTACATCGATAATTATATTTCTTGCAATGTCAGAGAAAATACATCCATAAAACTCCCTTCAAACACTTTCAGCTTAAGCTAATATGAGAGACTAGACCAGAATATCGATGGAAGTGTACAGTCATAGTCATGTGGAAACAAGTACTCTTGTCTGAGTCTCGTCAAAGTGGTTCAGTCCAAGTCTTCAATATCTTCATTTGATAGTGGTCATGCAATTTCCTCATCTATCAAGTCATTTCGTAACTAAATTGGTTGGCTTTCCTTCAAACTCATGATTAAAGGGAAAGTTTATAGGTATTTGCTTTGCGTGGATCGGAATTAAATTTATCTATACAAGGAACTTTTCATTATGTTACATAATATGTACTTATTTATCAATCCACAATCATACTATAATATAATAGAGTTAGTGCTTCGAATGTCAGACCAAGAGTGTGCAATGCAAAAAAGAATATGCGTATGATTTCTTCATCGTTCCCTTCAGAGGTGGGTATTTCGTGATGTGTTCTTTTGTTCTTATCGTGCAGGCGGTTACCCATCCACTTTTATATAAGCAGTTATTTAATCCACGGAAACAATAATTTCATGACCGTAGATTAAGGATTTTTTTTACCTCGGAAAATGGATTTAATCCCATTCATCCATTAAATCCAAGAAGGTAAACGGCTAGTCATGCCGCCCCAGTAGTCTAAGTTTGTTTTAGTACTTGCCTTTGCTCATATATTTTTATATTAAAATGAAGAGATTGCAAAATAGGTCACATATGTCAATGGAACTAGTTGTTGGAATATTATACAAGTGAAAATATATAAAGAGATATTCAATAAGGAAATTTAGAGGTAAAATGAGTAGCTCCTTCACTACTCGAAATTTCTTTTGATTGAAGGAAGGCACAGCAGGGAGTGAAGTCTTTGGAAAGTTCCATTTAGAGGAAAGTTCTATTCTGGTATACGAAATAATTAAAATCACGACTGCTCTCTCTCTCCGCACTTACTCCAACTTTGCTTCTGTTGGAGGGGTTGGTTAGTCAAGAGCACTGGAGAACAGAGCAAGCAAACATTTATTACACATCCCTTTTTGTGAATATGGTTGATTCATAAAAACCAAGAAGGCAGCCAAGACACTAGAGAAGAATGAGGAGAAAGAGAGCGATGGAATAAGTTAAGTAGAAGTAACTGTAATCTCTCCGGACTACTTTCCCATCAGAAAAGGATTAAACTGACATAATATGCAATGAGTCATTGAAGAAAAGGAGGAGCTCACAACAGAGAAGAAGAAGTAGTTGGAGTGGAGGAAAAGACTTTTTTAGCACACAACTACTGTGAAATAAAATCTTCTCATTTGGGTAACGCGGCAATTTCCAAAAACCCTACACTACAAGTTTTATGTGCAGTTAGAGGAGAAACACACCAGAGAGACGAACTCCTCTTGATGAGCTCAACAGTTTAATATGCACATAAGCATCTGAAAAGTGTTTGCGAGCGTAGATGAGGCTATACTAGTAGCCCATTAATTTTGCACTGCCAATGTTTATGCATTATGTACACGAAATTAGCTTGGAACGTCAACCCCTTTTCTCCACTTCAATGTGATGAGGCTTCTGTTGTGAAAGTGGAGGAAAAACTTTCCATTTTGGGCACAAGTTTCGGAGAGAGATTTTAGCTACACATTTTCTCTCTTCATTTCTCATTCCTTGTTGTGAGGGCAGCAATTGACTATTGAGGATTTCCAACGAATCCTGTTAATTTATTTTAGTTCCACAAAATAACTTTTATATTCAGAGTCCATGACTTACATTGAAATTTATACCTTTTACTGCCTCAAATCGCCCTGAAATCTCGACAATCTTCCCGTTCAAATATGCTGATTGTCAAATAAACTATCACCATTTCAGTTATATTACTTCATTGCGTGTTTTAATTTACAATTGAAGTTTTTTATTGTATACCAAAATGAGCCATGGTTCTACAAGTGTTTTCCCATGTCACCAAGTCAATACCAAGACCACTATTATGTCCGGGCATAGTCTACTTTGGAAGAGTGTACAAAGTGGTATTAAATATTCATAAACTTGTAAGCAACATAAAGTTGTCATTTAATTTATCCTTTCGAGAGAGTATTATACAGTAAGAAAGGCAGTACACTTTTTATGAAGGAGTGGGCTTTTGTAATGCAGCATAAAGGAGAGAAAAACACATAAAACATCCATCTGTTCATTTCCCGGATAAGGATAAGAACACTTCATTCGTTTCAGCTCAGAGTTGCACATACTTACTTATGTGTATATCGGTTTTGTGATGCCACAGAAAAGCATTTCACTTCACAATGTCATATAATGTTATGTGTGCTCTAAGCCAGTGGATCTGCAGACTGTTTTTATATCCTGACAAGGACAAGAAAAGGTGGAAACCATTATCGTGAATTTTATATTGTCATGAAACATTAAATTTATATATTAAAAATGAAAATCGTCCTGCTGAGAAAATACTTGCACCGCATCCATATCTATGTCACACCGTGTGTGTAAGTGGAAAATAATTCTATCTCCATCTCATATAGTCACCACATGCACACCAGTGTCACAACTCTGATCAAAGACGTATGCAAACGCAAGTCTTCCCATTTCTTTTAAAAAATTCATAGATTTTATGTCTCACAACATTATAATACTCTGTCTAAGGTGCTAAATTCTAGCACACTAACCATATAATGTGTACCCTTGTGTGTGTCAGTTTCTTTAGTCAAGCTTTCGTGTTTCCTGGAAATGGCCACCGCGCTCATGAAATATTCTTGATAAACATGTACTCTCGTCTTTTTTTAAAGGGTCGTAGGTGATGACTGGTGACAAGGAAGGAATATAGCGGGAGAGCACTCCCTTAGATGTTCATACTTAAATACATATATTATTTATTACTTCCATGAATACTGCAGAGTTAACCAGCTTTTTTCATATATTTATATTTGGTTACACATTTCTTGTAATAAGATTAGTAGTATATCACATAAACACGTATAGATGGGTGGTGTGGTTGTCTGTACATTTGTATTTAGACGTGGAGGAGGATACTAAAATATTGAATGGATTTTATGTATTTATGCAATGGAAATTCCGCTACAATTCCATAGACTTCTGGCCTACTTCTTTTTATCATTGGTCGTCAGGGAATCTTGAGCTTTATGGAGCTTAATAGCATGCTTCATGTTAATATTTTATTAATTGCCTTATACATATGAATCAAGGCTAAACATGTATGAATAGGCTATAATATTGCGTCCCTATAAAGATCATAATTCTCTGATACGAGCGAATGTACATCAGCAGTAAAAAGGGAACATTGGGAAGAGAGAATCGTCTGGAAAATATGGGAGTCGCAGTAGAGAGGAAATGTAGTTTGAAAGTTGAGCAGAGAACGAGAAGAAGCCACAATGTACAACAACAACAACGAAATTTGAATCAGTTGTGGTAAATCTTGAGTTGAAAAGATCGATCATTGTTGCGCTGCTTCGAAGTGGACGAGACTACTCACTGATCTCATATCTTTCAAAACAGACAGTGCAACCATTTTTGACGTGATATATGGTGTTCCGTCCTTGCTCCTCTTCCTTAGCGCGAATATCCCGAGTGTGTAGAATACTGATGGGAAAGGATGGCAGAAACTTCGAATGCTAATGCTTGTAACGTAACGGGACTACTACCGCATAGTTGCTTCCAACGACAAAAATGTGTAATGGACATGAAAACATACAGAAAAAAATCTTGGGACCATTGGTTTTGCCAACAAACGTATAAGTACTCCGTGGTGTAAAATTGTAGAGAGGTGGAAGCGGAAAGAATGGAAATCGTGGCATTCCCTCTGCTCCCGGCTTAACTTCACAAGTCAACATTTTTTTTGGGGAAAAAAGGTTGCGTTACAAGAGTGATGTTCTGCCGTGTTCCACATTTCCCTCATTGCTACATAACACCACAGACACATTAGCATTCAAAACTGAAGATACTAATCTGACTCCGCATTCTAAGTATTTAATATTACGCTTCAAAGCTTTTACTTCCAGTTTTTCCTCGTTTACTTGATGTTCAATTGTATTTGTCATTTACTACTTCCCTAGTTGTGAGACTGAGTTTCTCAATCCCGGCGCTCTTGCGTAATATAGGATAATTTCAACTGATATCATATTTCCATTTTTGTGTAAATGAAAAAGGACTCAGTATTGTTCATATTTGGTTTGAAATGGCTTAAAACTCGAGTCAATTCTTTCAACGGAGGCACAAACTAGGGAATATTTGCGAAATAATATGTACATTATGCAGAAGAGAGAGAGAGAGAGCGCGAGAGTAAAAACAAAGTGAAGAGGATACAAAAATGGACGTAAATATCCCTGCATTCCATTGCTCTTCTTTTCACCACTAATCGAGAAAAGGGCTTGGAGGATTTTACATTGTCTCTTCAGCTGCAGCCTCCGAAATAGCATGTTCTACGAATTGTAATACGTCCATTTCTCCCCAATATATACATATATTACGGTGGGCAGTGAACGGCTACAGGGAACCCCGAAAATGGTATATGATAATAATACAAGTTAGTTGGGTGGGTGGTGATTTCATTCAACTGCTGAAAATATATTATATATGTTGTAAGCTATGCATATTTATATGCATGTAATCTGAAACCACAACACAATCTCCCAACTCCCACTATTGCAAGATAAGCTGCAACCTCAGTAGCAAAAAAGGTATTTGTTCGGCGATACCTACGATATGTTAAACAATTACAAGAGATAATGTGTTCATCTAATTGCAAGTTGGGTCACAGCAACTCCAAACATTTCTGTAACGATTTTAATTGACGTCAAAGGAATTCAGCTTGTGTCAGCCCACTCTCTAATATATACTCTTGTACATCCATGTTTTCTCCTGGATATTATGAATTCCCAATACTGCAATATTTATTTCACACAGTCAAAGCACATCATCGCACATTTTACCATGTGCTAATGCATTCTCTACAACACATGGGAAGAAACATCTCTCTCGCTGGGCTTTTCATCTATGTGTATTCCATCGAATTTTGAACTTCATACAAGAAAACTAAATAAAGTTTGGATTGGATTGGATACGGTATACCGCGGAGTGTGAACCATTTTTTAATACAGCCACAGAGAACATGCATGATGGAAATATTAGAGGTAGATAGATATACGTGTGGCATGGAATGGATTTCTATCATTTTGCAGTCCTTCCTTGTATCCTTCCTCCCATCGCTCACTCACACTCAATTTTGATCCACATGTCTTTTAGCTTTCATCACCCCATCTTAATAGGAAGACAGATGATGAATAAAACACTGCATCTGCTCCTCTGCCTCTCGTGATAAATGATTGTGATGAAGACCAGATAATCATGAATGAAGGGAAAGGTTGATGACTGTTGTAAATGCATAAAATTTCCTGAAGCACTACCAACCAAATGAGAACTCTTCCTTTCTTGCTCATCCACGAGCAATATTATATTCCAAAAACTAGTGACTTGAACACCACACCACAGCAGCAGTGGTATTTGCATAAAATTATTTAGACACGGGCAAAAGTGTATTCTACTGTAAATAAAAGGCTCGACGCTTATTGTCAGTTGTCAGTATCAACTTTTTCCCATATACACGATGACAATATGCCGACAAGTCAGTAATTTTTTTGGGGGAAAAAATATGTACGAACAACCTAGCTCTACATTAGCATACACTTCCTGAAAAAGCAATATCGTCAAGTGCCGTGAAAGCTAGGAGCAGTGTGCTTTGTACAGACTAGAAAAGTAGATTTCATGCTCTTAGCTCTTGCTTTAAATGCTAGTCTTTTTTACTCATACATCAAAGCAAAACAGATTTGAACTCGTCATCAGCAAATGATTAGCTTCCATTTCTGTACAAAAACTACAGGGCATGGCTAACTTTTTGGAAAATGAAAGGTTTTCCAACTTTTGTTGGATTTGGCAATTATCTATAACTACGACTTGACCAACCAAAAATATCGATAGATGAGGACTAGGAATGGAGACTGGTAAAACCACTAAAGTTGCTAGTTAGTAAGTTAACAAATCCCAAGTAAATGCATATTCATTGATTAAACTCAAACGAAAAATGGTTTAATATATACACATACTGGTATATTATGTTTTTAGTATATTATATAATTCACAGTTCCACATACTATATCCCGCAAATTAAAAAAGGAGTTCTTTAATTGTTTCATGGAGTATGAGTGTAGCCTAATGATTCTGCTTTTAGCAAAAATTTGAGGAGTAATTTACTAAAAAATATTAGAGCACGGAGGACGTGAGTAGTCACTTTGATAAATTGATTTGGAGAGTAATGCAAGGGGGGAAACCGCTGACTAGCATTTTTAATCAAGTACGATCCCACTAATGCATTTAACATGTTGTTAGGATTTCGGTGAGGATGCGTCAGCAGAATAAATTGAAAGATCCCCGACCACACATATATTTTGAGTGGATGGATGTGATGAAGGTATGAAATGATTTATTTTCTTCCATTGTTACTTCCCACTGAGCCATAAAAAAGTGTCCGTCTCGTGGATAAATTACTAATATGCATTTGAGCAGCAGTATATATATATATCGATCAAGATTTATGTTGCACATATCCAGAAGCCAATGACAATGGGATGGCGTGGCACACTCTCACATAAAAAATAGTATCGTAAACCCATTTACAAGAACGTACTTCAAAACTTGAAGACGAGGAGATGAGAAGAGAACCTAGATGTAGCCTTGTGATCATGACACAAATGCAATATATAATATATACAGTTTTAGTAGGGCACTCCCCACGAGTGTAACTGTTGGTTTGGTAGGCTTAGCTTTCTGAAATGGGAATCGAATCGTAAAGTAAGATTATTGTGCAAACCATTGGAAGACTTTGTCAGAGTTCATAACCTGACTGATTTATGGCGACTAGGACTTTGTGATTTTTGGGGGGAAAACCCTACGTATATGTTACAATACTTAAGTTTACTCCTTTTTTCTTGACTTTTCCATACATGTGTACATGTAGCTCATATATCTGTGATATTTTATGTAGCTTTGTCCTCATTCTACCGTACCATTTTGGGTAAAAGCACTCATAAAAATTACATTTCATAACATAATATTTCTCAAATTCTCAAAACTTTTTGAACATAACACATTTACATGATAATGTAAAAATGATTATCAAATGCTCAAAGTCAAAGAGATGATGATAGCTGCTGTCGTTATTATGAGAGTTATTTTACCAGTTAGTTTTGGATTACGTAAGCATTTTGTAAAAGATATGGTTAAGTTTCCCGTAAATAAGCATATAATTACTGAAGTCTCATTATTTTAAATAAGGGCAAGCTTATTCTTTTACAGGGAAAGTTTCTTTGCTCCATTCCACGGTTTCCATTCTTTTCCCTTGTACCATTTTCATTTTGTTTCGGACCAAGAGTTGGCTTATCTCATTTCCACTAAATATTTTGTAAATAACTAGACAACTCTAGCTCAAACAGGGGGACGTCATTTTATAGACAAACTTTTCTCGTTTATTTGTAACTATTAGCCCTTGAGCACAGAAGGACCTTATAAAAGAAATCTGTGGTTATAGTCTTCCCAACCAAACATGTTTTCGAATGCTAACCGCACCAACACCATAAGAAAGTCCTGGCTCGTTGTTATAGAACAAGAAACACTAGCAGTAGGAAATAAGTAGATTTCTATGCTCATAGATAAGTATATTCATACACCTTCAAGGCAAATCGATTTACTGGAATAGCGGTTTGTTTCTAGGACTAGCTGACACATTAGGAAAATATTGTGGGGACATCGCATCCGTTACATCTTTCCTAAAACAGTTTCTAGTTAGCTTGGCACTAGTAAAATAAAAATTCGTTTCTCAAGGAAACTATCACATCCTTTTTGCAAAGGGTAGCGGCATCTATGAACGCAGCTATTTGTTAAACCAGTATCCCTAAATAAAATCGTTCTGCTACACGTTCGAAAGTTAAGGTTTCCATGGCTTTAATGATCTTTTTGCTAGTTTGGGGGCTGTTTCATTGTGAAAAACCATTCTCCAAACTGACTTGTTCCATAAAGTATCCACTTTCTTGCATTTAGAATTTCTTAGTAAACATGATGAAATCATGAGTCAATACTGACAGTTCAACAGACGCATGGAAATGTTCAACTTGAGTTGTCTATTTTGTATTAAGAAATAAAATACGAACTTAGGTATAGGTTTGTTGGACAAAAGGATGATAAAATGGCTTCAGGATAAGAAACCTGCATGATTTCATTGTCCATCATATCGGTACTTTTGTTACGTATGTTATTTCCCTTCAAGAAAGTTATGATCCTGAAAGTATCCAAGCCCAAAATTGAAAGATAAGAATAGAAATCATTGGGTTTCGATGACTACCTTATTTCTAGGTATATAATTAAGATAATATATACAACTTTTCTTTGAAACTCTATGAGAACAATAGGTAATTTATTTGAGAAATTCCCACTGGGCTTTTACTCTTGTCAGCAAACTTTCCAATTCGCAAGAGTCAATTGAGCTGACATGTTGTTAGAAGTATCTTTTATATTGTGTATTTCACCATTTTTTCCCATTCCTTTACAATATTTTGGGAAAGCCTATTTTCTCCAGTTGACATTATGAAATTGTAAAGGTTGACGTTTAGACAAGATTGAGTCAGCCATTCCAACTTCAAACGGGAAATAATACAATTCCAGGTTTTTAAAGTAGTCCCTTATGTAGTGAATTTATAAAGCATTCTAGTAGCGCACTGTCATTTCCAAGGAGAAACCTCATATGTTACCAGTATCGTGCACATAAAAACTAATACGTAATACAGAAAGTTTTTTGTACAGACTATATTATTCTTATTAAATATTCATAAGAGCTGAAGCTGAACATTATGTAAAATGTTATCTCTAGCCAGAATTAAGTTTGTTCTCTCCATAGAGGAGAAAGGAATGACGTCACTAATCCTCGCTCAATGCTGCTGCTATTTTTCCTTGCCAAGAAAATTGGACGGAGGAATAGAAGAGCGTTATTAGAGCGTATATAGGGCATTATTATGAGCATCATGAGAGAAAAATGCAATGACTATTCTGTAGCCACCATAATATTATTTTTTCCTTATATATACGCTGTTGGCTATGTTGACCATGAGAGATGCTCAAAAAGTGAGCAGTTATCTGCACCAAATCTTTTTCACTAAACTTATACACACATACAAATTATGGTATCAGTAGCACAGACACGTATCAAAATGTTTTAGTGAAAATCATGCATTCATACAGCAATTTCCTGCAAAGTATGTCTGACGATAAAAATTGCAAGTTGTAAACAAGTGAGCTCGAGGTTATCTCTTCTATAACTCACCTTTAACGGTTAATGGTTCTACTTTCAATAACAATGGCATACATTTTTATATACAGGATGTTTATCACAGGAAGAGATTCAGGTGTGACTAAAAATACTTATTCTCCAAAGCCCCATATATGTAAAAAAAAGGACAAAGAATGAGAATAACAAATGGTGTTTTTCCTTTTCAGATTACTTGTACATTGCGTGCTTCTGATAGTTATCAGCAAAACCCATTGTTGTCTCGCTTTCTATTTTTATGACTTACAAACACGCTTCCAGCAAAAAAAGAAGAAGAAAGAAAGTAAGTGGAAAAGAGCGAAATAGAGAGAGAAAGTAGATTCTCAAAAGCAATTCCAGAATACCATTAACATATTTGTACATCTGTTAACTACCAATGAATGGCGTTATTAGCAGCAGTTTACTTCAGTTTGATGGGGGATAATCAGCTATGAACTGGAGCAGAATTTGTAATTTGTAGTTTGGTTGTTGTAAAACTTTGAAAGGAATACCGATCTCAACAGTAACTAAATATAGAATAGGAAATGCCAACTGATGGATTTGTGTGAAGAAGGGAAAGTTGGTAGGTTGTCAACAACGAACTTCGTTTTTATGAAGATAGACATACTATTTGGAAAGAAGGCTAAATTGTCATACGTAGCAAATAAAGTAATTCGTTGGTCTTTTCCGAGGGACTGGCAGGTTTACGATTGATCAAAGATATTTGCCAGCAAACCACAATTACCAACTTGTGTGTGTGTGTGCTTTGATCTCGTGCTAATGTCAAGTATTGATTATGTAACTTGTAAACATGGTATGAAAGATAGAAACTAGAACTTGAGTGTGAGCATTGAATGCACAAAAAACTATTTACACCCATATCATTCCCCCTGTATTTCCCGGTACTTGGACGGGAAGTAGTTGCATACTATATGGTTGACATAGATATGTTCTTGTGTGGTGGACACGTTCACTTAATCTAACGTGTCGCTAACTGGCACTTACGAATGCCAATTTTAGTTACGTGATATGATTTCTGTATCGAAAGCATTTTCTATGTGGTATTTTCATTTTGGCCAATTTTAACGGTTGCACTTTGTCAGGGGTTAGGCTTAGGTTCCTTACGGTTATGACTCTGTTTCTTATGATATTAGGGCTTGAGAGATACGATTAACTTTCAATTTGCAACGGTTTTGTATTGAATTGAATAACCGTCGTTTACCTTTACCTTCTTGTCACTGCAAGGGATCCGCGATCTGCTCATGAGCATACCAGGCAGGATCAATTAGGAACTATCGAAAACGGGTGAGTCATGAGGTAATTCAGTGTGTGAAATGACTCAAGATTAGGCGTATATTTTAGGCAACAGAAACGATATTTTTATTTTCAATGTTAACACGCCAAACGCTGGACAAGGACAAATAGTTTAGTTGATGTTATACGGACTGAGTCCGGACAAGGAATGTCCTTCCCCTTGTCTCTTCTTCACCTTCCTTCAACAAATCATCATCATTATCTCATGTATGTATTACTTACAAAGACATTGAATGAAGACTACAGCCTCTCATTCATTTGCATATGTTTATATTAACTTTTACTACCATCTCTTTTGGATTATACCTGAACGAACGTTGAGTTGGTCTTTACTGCTGGCTTACCGCAGTTCACAATCCGAATGCTACATGCGGATTACCTATCCCGTCTTACAACTTGAGTATTACCTATACGGGCGTGTGTATGTACTTGATTATTTACTTGCTTTGTAAATATGAACTTAATGTTGAAATTTCAATTTTGTACTTGGCGATTTGAGTTTGTACTATTTCATGTTTTAATGAAGAATAATTTATTCATTTTCCCCCGTTAGCACTCATTTCTGGCACTTTACTTGGTTTTAAACTTGTTTAAGCTATGTGAAAGCAAAGCTCCAATTGCACTGAAATATCCTAAATAAAACGGAAATTTCAAGGCAAAACAAGTTCTCGTAGCTCCATCATATTCTTAAGTTAACAAAGCCAACTCTGGTGAGAATAATAAAACGCTACCTAAGTCTTTTCCCTCCATATTTTCAATCAGCCATGGTAGCCAGCTTACTTTCCCTTTTACTTCTTCATTTTCATCTCCGCTAGCTTCTCAACTCCACTAATCCTTAGCTGTCATAGGTATCAGCTAGAGAAAGAAAAAACGGGGAACTCAAGTAATATGAGGAAAGCAAAAGCTCTATATCAAAGATTGTTTTTATCATGATGATAATAGAGCGCACAATTGTGTAACGTTCTTATTTTACTCAAGGACTCCACAACAGACGCATCATATTTGTTAGTTACACTTCCATAAGTACATACATACACACACCCTTTTTCTCACATCTCATCTCACATCTGCCCAGCTCTCAAAGCATTATTATTATAGACTAGAGCGGAAGAGAAAGGTGAAGAAAAACGATGTGCGAACATATTATGGTGTAAGTACAAACGTATGTATGCATATCTAAAGAAAAAAAATGAGCTGTATATATACATGGTAATGTGATGATCTGGTGATATACGCTTCTTAAGGTAGTAAAAAACGCTTGGAGGCAATCTTTTCTCGCCTTATTCGGAAAATAAACCTTTCCAAGTCTTGGCACGATGTGGAAGTGGAGCCACGAAAGGGAAAAGCCTCAAGTCAGCTTAAAAGGAAGAAGACGTTGCGTACATACTATTATTATTGTTATTATTACTATTGTTGGAAGAGAAAAGGAGAAGAGGACGCTCTGGCTCTACTTGGTTCACACAATTTTCTCCTTTTCCCTTGATAAAGAGAAAAATGGATATCTATCTCTCCCATTCCATGAAAATATATACAGTGCTCCCCGATCTGAACTGAACGATGACTTGGGAGAAGGAGTGAGGTTTTCTCATTGGAAAATCCACTCCTCTTCCATTATCCCAACTACTTTTTGTTATGTATAATACTCAAGTGAATGAGCAGAATACAAAAGATGAGTATCACAAAGCAAAAAAAAGAGTTAGAAAAATCAGAGCGTTGTCTGTGTCAGGTGTTTTCTGATTTTTCTCCGTCTTTGGCTATGCATTAATTTTATACGACTGTCATGATCATCATCATCAGGAGCAGTAGCATCGTCACTATCAGACATGAAAATATATTGTATTTTGTATTTTGTTTCCTACATCTTTATTCTGAATTCAGAAAGAAATATCGTCTAGAGACAAAGTGGAGAGAGGGCTTTTTTCATTTCATTTCGTTGCAATGCTTCAACTTCCACTGCTGTTTGTGCAAAACAATACATGACCTCAAAAAGAAGACGAGAAGGAAGGAGTTTTCTCTTACAAATTACAAATGCAAAGATTTTCTCTGTGTGCAGGAACAAGTGCTGCATTCATAAAATGTTTTGTTGCTTTCCCATACAAAATGGATAATATTTTGGCTGAGCTCTCTGAGTTATGTATGCAGACAATGGATAGCGGCCTTGTGTATACTTTTTGAAACGAGTCAGGATGTCTGCAGCTTTCCTCTTTTCTATTCTTGCATGTACACTGAAGCTCAAAATGAAATTATGGAATTCAAAAGAAAATTTTCAATCCATTACACACATCCCCACCACCACCCATCCATAGATTCAACGAAATCACTGTTTCCGGTTGTTTTACTAACGATTCCAAATACGCCACCATACTTATTTCTGATAAACATAATTTTACCCATTTCCTTTTCCAATACCCAAGTAAAAATGTTAATGTCTATATTTTCATTGGTTTCAGGTCCGCTTCCGATTCCGACCATAAAGACGAAGGGAAGTTATTCTGTACCAAGGACAAAGTAATTGAAGCACAGCGTTCAAGAATTGTGCAAATTCGAGGAAAAGTTGGATCTCGTTAAATTTCCAACTCCCAAAGGGATTTAGCTGTGACAATGTAAAGGAGTACCTTGATTTATACTGGTAGATATCCGCGTTCCCAAAAAAAAACTTTAAAAGTAAGGCAGCAACAGGGCTCAATATATACACGTAAAATACATGAGTCAACTTGAATGATCAGCAGTTTTGTTGTAGAAACTCAGCCAAGTGTCTCAACAATAAGTTTTAGTAATCTTAGATTCAACATTGGTACTTAAGTATGCAGAAAAGTCCTCGGGTTTGTTGGTGGTGCTAGTCAAAAGTTGGACAAAAAGGTAAACGTGTGATTGGAGTTGTAACAGTGTCCTATACATAAGTACAAACTAAAGTAGGAGAAAGGTAGCAGCTAGGTTATGTTCCTGAAATAGATGAAAGCTCTAGAAATTCCTAACATTTTGTATTGTCATGATGCCCTGCCACTCGTGTGACAAAGGAATCACACTGTGTACCACTGTATCAAAGCTATACTAGTCTTCCTCAGGAAAGGAAGAAAAGCTCTCATCTAGCTCATAAACTTTCGCATTGGGATTGAGAGAGGGAGAGAGAACGGGAGTGAGAAAAGTGGTGTTTGACAGTCCATACCTTACATGCATACTTTTTCCTGTTTCCACCTGTAGTAGAAAATCTTAGTGTTTGGTGAGTAGGTAATAAATACATAATGGGAGCCCATCTGTTGCTTGAACCTCTGAACAAACCTGTTTCACTTTTTCAATTTGTTTGGTCAACTTTTCCTAGTGAATTTCGAGTTGAGGCACATTCTTTATCGCGTACAAGGAAGAGTACAACCTGCCGCCATAATCAACTAGATTGGAGAGAAGAAACAAATTCAAAGAAGTTATTATGAGTCATGTGAACATAGCCAGGAAGAAGTGTTTTTCTCGAAAAAATATATATATATATTCGCAAATAAATTAGGTATGGATATTTTTGACACAGTATCTGGATACAAGGATACCAAAAAAAATGTGTGAGTTGGGAAAAAAAGTTTCATAGTTAGCAAATTCGTGTACATGATTTCACTCCACAAAGAAAATACTTGTGAAACTTCTGTTCCCCTTTCAACTACAGCGAAGTAAGAAAGAGGCAAAGAAAAGTTTCTTTATTGGAATGAGAGAAGACAGGACTTTTTTTTATTCATGCTCATCAAAATCAATGATGATTAAATTGTAGGATTTTAAGCTCTATTGCTCACTTTCTATAAGAAGAAGAACGGCGACCATGGAAACACATTGAGGACACTCAGTTGCAATAGATAAATAATGAGAAAAGTCAGCTATGTCATGGTTATTGGTGGGATGACGCTGTAGTAAGGAAAAGTCAGAGAAAGAAAAACGGGAAGAACAAATTTACTCGACAAAAAAATAATATGGAGTCAACTCCGCCGGTGAAATCGGAGCTAGAGGCTTATCTCGAATCCCATCCAGAATTTATTCAAACTTGGCTCAAGGAGAAAGCTAGTCCAGAGACGAGGCGTAAGGTTCTGGGCTGTTGTTCCACGCCAGTCATCTCAACTACGTTGAGTGAACAGAGTAGCAATAACGACACAATCAACACCAGCTCCATCGTCAATAATAATAACAATAGTTCAGCTGTCAATAATAACACGGTGATAGCAGGCTCTCCGCCAGGTGCTGAGCAAGCAGAAGAGTCTTCCTCACAAGAGAAACCCAGCTCGTCCTCTTCTTCTGGGAGAGAAGACCCTAGTCCCGTAAATGACAGCTGTAAACCATCTGCTGCTGGGGAAAGTGATGAAATAACTACAATTCAAAGGCCCAGGTCTCATTCCAAGAGGAATTCTATTACCTCAGATCGATTTCAATCCTGGATTTCTTCACCGAAACACAAATCAGATCGGACAGTTCCGCCCGGATTGGTGGCATCTCAGCTTGAGCATTTGGATGAAAATGAATTATTTATTGAGTTGGTGAAAGACATTTCAAATGAACTAGATATTGACATTCTATGTCATAAAATCCTTGTCAACGTTGGCTTCCTCACTCAAGCCGATAGATGCAGTCTGTTTCTAGCCAGAGGGCCTGAAGAACAACGGCATTTGGTTGCCAAGCTCTGGGATGTCACCGTAGACTCGGGTAGGTTGAAACTGTTCTATTTCCAATCATTACTTTCTCCAGGATTTGATAATGATATTGCCTTATTACCCCCCGAACAACACATGAGAGTGATCATCTATTCCATTTAGTAGTGACGACGGAAAGATTCCGTACTGAATTAAATCTTGAGGGGATTTCTTGCTAAACTCTACAAGTAAATAATACTAGTCCGGACACACATACACATACTCGATGTACATCTTTGTTGTTGATAATGACTAACACTGAAAATCAAACTCTCAGAGCTAATATTGGCAGAAAACTTTAGTACACTTGAATGCACTCAAATCCTTCCATTAAATTACATCGTTTTCTCCCCCATAATCGTTTGGCTGGTGATCATATATGAGCCCATACAATATCCCCTTTTTACCCTAAAAGCATACACACCCTACTTTTCTATTACTTTAGCATCATTTTCATGTGCACATTGTTTCGCGTTGGACACTAGTACTAATAGCTAGCGACACAGTTTTTCCCCTCGATGTGGACGCACATACGGCTTAAACTGTGCTTAAGCGTTCACGAATCCCCTTTCCCCTGTCTTTGTAGCCAAGTTGTCGACAAGGTGATGGGATCAGTTTTCTTTTTATTAATAATTAACTGATGGCTCATTATCCCCGTTTCGTAGATGTCGAAGAATCCCTTCGGAGAGCCAAGATGGAAGAGATCCGAATTCCATTTGGCGTGGGCATTGCGGGCCATGTTGCTCAAACGAAAGAGATAGTCAACATAAAAAATGCATACGAAGTAAGTGGTCCTTTTACTTTTGCCGTACATAAAATTTCTATTTTATCTGTGCAGAGTCAAGAAAGCGCTATAAGCTGAGCTGGAACCTCTAAATCATCCCTCTAGTTCTTTCATAATTGATGTTTAGGCTTGGTGGTTTCATACAATGTTGAGACTTTTTATTTTAGCTTCTCAACCTTTGTATATATTTTGGTCTTGAGCACTTAATCCTCTCTCTTTCTCTCGCTTTATGCGAATTTCAGAGGAAAAAAGGTGAGCGATTATGGTATCATCCTCGATTTCATATTAGTATTTCCTTTAAGAGAAATCTTGTGCTTTTCTTTATTCCCTCTTTTCCAGGATGTTTCATATCTCTATATATAAGATTTAATAGCATCAACAAGGAGGAAACTAGTGTTTTTGATAACAGCCTGTCAAATCTTTCTGTTGATGAAAAGTTAATGGCTGCCATAAACTCGAAATAAGTTTATTATTCCCTTAGATTTGAATTATGCACGGGATTTTGACTCATTTATGTTGCTCCAAAGTTGAAGTTTTGTACCTGCAAGTTCCCACTTTCTCATCGAGATATAAAGCAAATTCTATTAACAACTGAGCTTCTCCTCGAATAACTTCAGTTTAGCCTTGTGTGAGACCTCGGCAAGTTTATAAATAATACACAAGTGTGTCCACTTTCCCCAATAAAACAGTTTGACATGATACCAAAATAAATTCCACCACCAGACAGAGATGAGCAAACATTGGTGTAGCGACCTAGTTTTTCACCTTTCCACTATTGGTGTAGTTCAGCAAAAACTACATGAGAAAATGAAGCAAATGTTATATTTGTCGCGAAATGAGGTTTTCCACGTAATTATCGCCGCATGGAAATACTCAGCTCTTTTACGTCAATACTATTCCTGCTACTGCTCGTTAATCCAAGTAATGTACACATTCAGTAATTCAATGGCCACACAGGAGAGAAGAAAAAAACTTGTGAAAATGAGAAGAAAGTTGAAGGATAGCGTGAAGTATTTTGCTTTGTTGTTGAACTTTACTTTACATTCTGTCTCAATCTCAAAAAAAGGTGGTGAAATGATGTAATACTTCGCTTCCTTACCCAAAGATAATTTAAAAATCACAAGTCGTTTGTTTGCTTTAGATGTCTCACGTAACCCAACCTATGATCCTTCTCTCATGTGTAATCATACTGAAATATATACGTCTCTTTTATACTACTTTTCCAAGAAAAAGTAAGTGTAGCGCTCACCCAACCTATCAAACTATCGGCGTCATCATCATCAATGTTTAGGGAACAGGTTTTTGATGATGATTTTATTGTACCAGCTATGAAATAAAAATGGAGTGAGTGTGGGGCGAAATCCACACGTAATTATGAGGGTCTGCCAGTTGAAAGAGAGCCTTTGACGACGCTCATGCTCACTGATAATGGCCACAATATGGTGTGGAAAACTGTGCGGAAGTTGTGATGACGACAGTGGTGGAGAGGCACATCATTACATTCCATTGTAGTGTGAGTAGCAGTTTTTGTTGGTTTTCTTTGAGTTAAAAAATCGATTTCGTTTTCTGCACTTCTCCTAAACTCAAAGAAAGAAAGTCAAAGGCGGCAGCCAGGGAAAGTAGAGAGAGAGAGAAGTAGATGAATTAGAAATGGGGAAAAATTTAGGCTTAGAGCAAAAGCTAATATAAAAGTTCACTATTGGATATGTACCCAAAGTGTAAAAAAAAGCGAAATCACCCTTTTAAGCCCATAATCCAGATGAAAGGGAGAGAGAGCGTGGTGAGAAGTACTTGAATTGAATGTGGGTTTAACTAAGGTAAAATGTGAGGAAAGGTTGTGTACTACAGAGTAGGTCATTATTCTATTGCTTGGGTAGAGAGACCATGATAGCGATTCATTTTCCCATCGTCAAAAGATTGCTGGTGGATTTATAGATTATCTGGAGCAGCCGTGAAACACACGTTTTCAACGTATCATATCAGACTCAACGGGACTCAAAGCATGCAACTGAATTTAGAAAACTAAGCCAGCCTTACACTACCTACATTTCCTGTCGTGTCACCAGCCACCACACCATTTGAAATTATGGCTACGCTAGAGTAGTAGAGTAAGTGAGAGTAAAAATGGAAACGTTTTAAAAATACGCTGAGATGCATTGAATGTATATATATTAACTATGTCTCTGCTTGACTACGTTTCACTGACTAAATTCCCCATAATGGATGAGGGGGTTTGGAGTAGTTTCATTAGATCCGAATTGTTTTTACCATCTATGGCAGTGTAATCGCATTCAGATAGTTTATGAAGCATACTTGAATGAATCATGTTTGTTTAAGCTACTTTACTGATGCTCTCGCATTCCCAGAAATTCCACGTTAAATACATATTTATCTATATATAATTGGTATAGAGTGTGTACTTAGCAATGTACGTCGGTAAGTTTGCCTGACTTGAAAATAGCTAAGCTAGAATGAACGAAACCAGTAAAGCCAAAGACTGTTACAAGTCTGGTAGTGAGTGGATCCTTCACATTCCATTCGACAAGTTCATTTCATTTTAGCTCATAAAGGGAGTTAGATACAGAGGTAGTAGTGGTGGTGGTAGAGGACGTGTGCAATAGCGACAACATATTTGTGGTTCATTTGATGTAACTAATCACAATCTTATATTGCTCATTAGAAAGGAGAAAGAACCCATTAACTAGAGCATGAAGGCTTATGTCAGTTCCAGATCAAGGGTTGAATTGAATAGGCATCCTAATGGGATAAAACCCATGGGGAGTTAATAATAAGTCACAATCTAAAATGTAAATCATTTATTATCTTCTATATTGTACTAAATAAAATGATCAAAATTCCAATGGCAGGGGTTCAAGTATGCTTTCATAAATGCAGTGTGTGAGATGATATAGCTATATTTATTGACTCGTGTGGAATGCCGGATGATACTCTGATTGACAATGGATATGAGTTACATGCTAGAGATGTTATATAACCTTTTCTTGTTTCAACATCACTGCATTCTGACCACAAACTTTCATTATACGATTAATATGTATATGTATGTATATATATGTCATGATGATGTGATGATGTCGAGGACTTTACCGATTACATTTTACCTTCAGCTGTTTCACCAACACTTTAGCTTGAATTCTATTAGGAATGACAGTTTAATTTGGGTTTGAATCTCTTCATCTACATGGTAATTATTTTTGGTGTAATAAGATTGATAGGAATTGAAAACTTGGTATAGATGATGAGTGAACTATAGGAATGTATGTGGAAAAGTATAATAATAGTAAGTTAATGTAATCATTCACAGGATGCTCGGTTCAACGTGCAAATCGATAGCAAAACTGGATACAAGACTCATAGTATACTAGCACTTCCCATATGCAATAACGAAGGGGATGTCATTGGAGTAGCGCAAGTGATTAACAAGAAAACTGGAGACTTCCAATTCACTGAAGAAGACATTGAGGTGAGATCTTCTGACGTAGTAAAAGTAAAACTAATTGCTAAAAATATATTTTCCTTTTTGCTAGTTACCACTTTATATCATCACATGTAAGTAACTTGCAGAAAATTTATTGAAAACAAACTTTTTCGAACTCGTGACAGTAACCAAACTTTTCTGAACAGCGTGGGCTTTATCGTTACAATGTTTGAAAGATGAAAGCAGTACAATTCCAAGATTAAGGTTGCAAGTGGCAAACACTAAATTGTAAAAAGGAAAGTTATCTTAGGAAAATCTACCGGTTTCTCAAAAGAGTTCAGCTTTGGGGCAATGGGAAACTCTATTTGTTAAATGTTTTTTCAATATTTAATACTGCAGTAACACAAGAAATGTGTGAAGTCTTTATAATCGTTCACTACCATTTGTATAAACCGGTAAGCGAAGAGAGGCATTTTATCTAGGTTATACTTAGTTTTTAGTATTTAAAACAAAATGTTTCAACGACGTTGAAGTTAGCAAAAATACTTTTTATCCAGTTTTAACTAAAAAACAGAGTTTGTTGTTCCGTAGCAATTTTTACTCCTTTGATAACACAAAAAATGTGGATTCGAGTATATTTTGCATTCTGAAGAGAACTAACTAAGATTTGTGGGCATGTCAAGCTCATTCTCATTTATCCTTGTTTCATTATGATGCCATTAAATATGTAAATCTACCAAAAGTATACATTATCTATTTTTTCTGTTTCTAAACAAAATAAGCTAAAATATTCTCAAAAACAATCTTAATTTCTATAGATTTTAAAAATATTCCTATCTCAAAGCCTTAAATACTGCAAAAATGTAGAATTGAATAGGTATTTTGCTGTTTTAATACTTTATTTCAAATTACATTTTAAAAACTTCAATTCTTTGCTTCAACTATGAGTTGAAAATGCAGTTAATCAGGAAACATACATTGATACATACATATGTCGTGCTAAATGTATGTGAAAAAGGGCAGAACAGATAAAAAGTCTAGATCTACAGGAAATTTGTGAAAACTTGATGTTTGAGACTTTTCCCACGTAATGGCAAACAATAAAATAAAACTATTTTTGTCCCTCTCATTTTGGGTGATGTATGTTTTGCTTTGTGTGGGCAGTACGCTTAATGTAGTTAATACTAGCATGAGGGTTTTTAGGTTATATATGAATTTGCAAGTCTTCGCTCAAGTCTAAAAAACGTAGACTACACGTGTGCATATAACTGAATTTGGGGTTTTTACTTGCTAACATTCTATACATACTAGTTTTTCTTATTGTTTTAAAGGTTTTCCAACGTTATTTAACTTTTTGTGGAATCGGAATCCAAAACGCTCAACTTTTCGAAACGTCTGTAGCAGAATATCGAAAAAATCAGGTAAGTACTAATGTATTTCCATTCACTTTTGACGCTAATGCGGCATCCTTTCATCTTTACCTCGCATAGTTTTAGTCTTGATGCATTTTTAAAGCAAACACAAAGAGAAATGAGGAGTTGTCACACAGGTTGTCTTATCATACCACTACTCCACCGTACATAAATATTGTTGTCTAAATTACATTGTGGAAATCTTCTTTTACAGCTTTTACTTAACCTGGCAAAAAGTATTTTTGAGGAGCAGACTAACCTAGAACGTCTCGTTTCCAAAATCATGAAGGAGGCTCAAGAATTGCTAAAATGTGAAAGGTGCTTAGTGTATCTACGGGATGTACCTCTCTACGAAGCAGTAAGTCCCCTCTTGAACACACTTTTCTTTTCGTTGGTCTCAAGTGGAAAGGTGAAGCTTCAAGCGGATTACTTTTCCCACAGAGTCAAATTGAGAAAATCTTTTTGATGCCTTCCCTCCCAGCCTCGAGTGTGGACCGAAAACCGTTGTCAAGGAGAGAGGTGAGTAGAATATAGTTGACGTTTACTCTTTCCTACGTCCCCTAAGTAAGCAAATCTTGCTGGTACAGGAAACATTAAATTATAATTTGCTTAAAGTCTTCCAAGAAACTTAAAAGCATTCATGACAACAGGCAGTCATATGTATTATGTACGTTCTATGCAAAATACATGATGGGTAGTCTACCTAAAATGCAATCAACAAGCACGTTTCATAAATTAATAATGACCGAGACTCATGTATACATAAACTCATCAATTTGACTACTTTATCCACAAATAGAAGCAGTTTAGCTTTTACCAAGCAAGGACTTCAGATCTTTGTCTTGTGTTGCTGTGTACCGAATCAAGCCCCAAGTTGCTAACTTGTAAATGAGAACATTAAATTAGGTGCACAATAGAGAACCTAACTGTGTTATATTGTATTCTAACTGTTTTATTAAGTACGACCATGTATCCTCTGCAATTATGCTGCTGTCAGAAGAAATATAGGACGATATTTGTTTGTTTACTTCACGGTCTTACAATATGCATATTGATTTTATCTTTATTATTATTATTCCATTAGAGAAAGGCCGAGTAGAAAATTAAAATGGCACTGGGTTTATGTTTAGCCAAACACCTACTTATAGATCCGGATTAGGAATACGTTATAAGTCGTCTGTCGCTTGTTTGTAATTTTGGGTAACGTTACCTACATAACTCATCGTTTGGCATAAAGAAAGTCTAAGCTTACAAATCGGTTGCTTTACTTAAATCAAGTTGTACGTTCATAAAATACTGCATTAAAAATGTTATAGTTTGGTAAGCGTTTGCAGTATTCGTCTGAAACTGAGCTGAGTAAGTAAAATAAATAATTGAAACTTAAATTTAGAATTCCCTTGATGTAAACCACTGGTGATTAATTTTACTCGTGGGGGATACTGCATCTCACAGAAAGAACATCTGTCGACGTAGCTTGCAGTTCCGCATAAAGAAAAGAGACAGTTATGATTATTTTTTAGACTTTAAAGGCCGCGTGTCACGTGTGACGTGTTACATAATTGCATCTCCCTTAGGATGCATGCTTACGAGTGGAGATATCAAATTTATAACATTTATGAAAGATTCTTACGTCTATTCTCGTTGTTCTACACTCAACACTCGTCAAATTCACTTGTCAGTCTGCTTTTTCTTGGGAGGGCTAACTTCCAAACTTTACTAGGTCTTCGTGGGCAAGCTGTGCTTGATGTAATATGAAGCTGTGCTTATATCTACTTATATTCTTTTTACTTTAGAAGAAAGCATAGTAAAATGTAACTATATATGAGCATATTCCATCACAACCTTGTGTACGAGTTATATCATAAAAAAAGTAAAGTTTTAAGGTCAGATTACAACATCAGGGCATAGCATATTTTACTTATATTAGAACTGTTTTCATAAAACAACAATGGACAAGTCGTTTTCTCAAGTAGAGGACAGAGATTAGACGAACTCTTTCCTGACTGACGTCAATAACTACATTTCTGGAATAAGTTAGAGTATACAATGTGAATGATGAAGAACCACACACATCTCCTCTATCATTTCGCCAGTGTTTTTTTAAAAAAAGGAGCATTACTCCGGCTTTCATTAAGAACTTTTTTTCTAATCATGCACGAGCGCTTTTTTTATCCATGAAGAGTCACTGTAACTCCCGAGGACAAGGCAGGTAATCGGATTCGCACGAAGCACAAAAATATTCGACTGGTTGAACAATTCAACTAGCTCAAACCATCGCATTTGACACGACTCTATACCTTCACATTATGTGAATGAATGAATTTTTAGTTCAGCACGTTCTTTCCCTCTAACTTGAAACTCCAATTCATCCCGTTATCTCAAGCTTCACTTCATTGAATTGTTTATGGATAATATCAGGTATAAAATGGGAACGGAGTTAAGTCCCGAAGCAAATTCTTTTCAAAATGGAAGATTATAAAGGAGACACGACTTGACTTGCTTTACCTTCTTCCTAGAAAGGTCTCAACTAGATCATTTGTTGTACTTAGCCTTTGCCTCGCTGTAGATATACTAAAAATGGAGATAAAATATCAATCACGTTCCAAAAAATCAATCTCTTATGTGTGTAAAGTAGTAGGCATAATGTTTGTCTTGAGTCTGTCCCACAAATTGTTTACTGTGGGATCAAATTAAATTCAGCATCGGCCTACATGGGTACATTACTAGGGGCTCTCTTGTTCGACAAAATCTTCAGTTGATTTTACGTAAACCGTCATGTTTGTGTAATTTTACTTAAATTGAATATATGTGCAAAGTAGATTTTATTTATAGACTCTGCGACAATGGGGATAAATTCACTTAATTTTCTTTGAAAATCTGACGTTGACTTGTAAAATTGATGTTGTTCAGGCTATTATTACGACATTTCATGTTAGCCTTTTTAGTCAATTCAAGTCATGATTATCGAGAGGCATAACATCCTTTCCTTTTATTTAGCGCGGAACAAAATTTCGCAATTTACGTGGGTTTACATTAAGTATAAAAGAAGCAGAATTATGGTGGTTAGCTACTTTTATATAAGAAGTCTTTTTTCATTTAAGAAGAGCCCTTCCGCCTTCGGAAAATTTCTTGAGGAGCCATGTAGGCGGCGAGTTCGGAATTAAGTAGGAGTTGGTTTGCTCTGTCGTTTGATGTATTGAAAGGTGCATTGAAAATGGAGATTCTCCAAATAATTTAATGAATACTAATATTAATAATCATCACGATGCTTGTCATGTGAATGGGACAATGTGAGAAAAATAATTTTAATCAAATACTTATCTACATAGCTTTGGATTCTATTCCTATTCTATTTCCAACGATTTCATTATGCATGTAACTCCTTTGAAAGAGGTGCGCTCCCCGTAAGCCACTACTTTTGTCGAACAACGTCATTATGTCTGCACCACAAAACATATTTGTCATTATCCGTCTGAAAAGTTGTCACAAAAAATAATGAACAAAGAAGCTTGTCGGTTCCTATTCCATTTTATGTTCCAAAAAAGTAAAGTTCTCCACACAATTTTCGGAAATTTAGATGATTACTATCATTATTTTACATACATATAAATATACATCCTTAGACTTTCACAAAGATGTGGATTTATAATTAAAGCTCCATTTTGGGAAGACGGTAGTTCATGCAAAGAAATAATTGAATTCATCTCGACGTCGAGCACAAGTTCATAGTTAACAGCGAGATAATTAAGTGGACAGAGACAGAGGCACACATATTTTTCCGAGGAAGCAAGCTGAGCTCATTCAGCGAAGCCAGCCAAATTCCCTATGAAAATGAGATAAGCGGAAATGGTTGTCACAAGCGAAGCCACAAGGAGATAATAAAATATGGTGATAGAGAATCTGATCATCATCAACCACTCATGCATACAATCTTTCTTGATGAGTCCTTTATAAAATGACAGCAGGTCGGCTTGTTGGATTAGGTCATGCCTAGTACATATTATGTAGCTCGCCGTGAATATGGCAGGGTTCTTTTTGACGAAGTAGAAAAGTAATAACGACATGAAGGTTCACGGTTGCCGATATACACTTTGATTGTGTATTATGTCAATGGAGTTTGAGAAACAGTGCTTCGAAATACCCCATGTCTTCACTTTCTCTGTTTCATTTTGGTTGCATACATTCTCATGCCGAACTTAAGCATTACTACATTTTATCGATTTCCTCTTTCTCTCCCTTTCTTTCGTTCCCTCTTTCCTTTCACTTTCCATTCCGTGTCCTTTTCCATGTGTGTACTTAAGGTATAGGGAACTTGAAGGCTTGGTTGGGCCCACACATATTATGTATATGTAGTCGGCACACAGAGGAAAAACGCGTTTTTATATTCGAAAAGCAGTCTTGTTGTAATCAAACGAAATAGCAATGGAAAATGGTAGCCTCTGAGAATCGTTGTGAAAGTAGGAGATAGTGTATATATATGTATACTTGTAGTTTTTCTAGCTCTATCACATCACTATATATTACGTCTCTTTTTAGTAGTCGGTTTTCTACAATACTTTGGATGGGACTGTGTTGTAAGAATTCTTTTCTCATCTGCTACGATGCTGATACTTCACTGCATTACGACTTTTTTTGGGTGTCTCAAGATCGCCTTATTTCCCTTCCTATATCAACATCATGAGTAACAACATCTACATATAGTATGTCCACGCCATGCCGTCTCGACTAGTTGGTGTTGCTGCTGCATTACAAAAAACGTTTTTGTCAGTGATCTCATATGTAGCCGGGTAGGAAGAAGGAAGAGGAGGACGAGATAAAGAGGAATTTATTTTATTTTTTTTAAAACAACTTCTGTTGCAAAACTTTTTAGCCTCATAATGTCCCAAAAGCGCACACACCAACCATTTCGTTCTCTCTGAAGCTCCAATATGAGCAACTGTGTAACTGCTGCACAATTTTTATTCATTTATAAATGCGCCTAGATAAAGGCCTCCTTGTGTGTGTATCATCAGAAACAAAAGGAAAATTGCATTCTACGTTGCACACACACACACACTCTGCTTTCCCACGAGGAAGAAGCTGTTGGCAATTGTAATATTCATTTAGCGGAAACGGAAACGTGCGCTTAGTTTAGCCTGTACCTTCTTATATGTATATGATAGCGTCAGCAAAGTAATTTTTCCCCCAAAAAAAAGCATTGTAATATGTGTCCAAGCTAGACATAATTTCCATAATGAAAGTATATGGGGGGAGGCTAGAAAATGTGTTACTTTTCAAATGATAATGCCAAAGCTTTGCTCCGAGGGAATGCTTACATTTGTATTTTTAGCTAAGGGTTTGCTTAGTTTTGCAAAGCTCGTTCAGTGTCACATCACTCTTTCAAGGATCATCTCCTACTCCTAGTGTAGCAATGGTACTTGAGCCGAAATTCATAAAACGAACTAATTAGCTCGACTTGTAAACATGCTTGCGAGACAACTATGGAGCATGAAATGACGGAAGCTATTTTTATTTTAAAAAACAGACCCATTCTCGTTGTACATAGGATTGTATAGAATTTTAGTATGCTATGCTGTTGACTTCTCATGCTTTCTCTAAACCTACGCACCCATTTCCGAATAAATTACAGCAAATTGGTGGAATTTTTTGTCGGTCGAATTTGGATTATTTTCGGGTGTGCTCTTCAAAGAGTTTATTTTCCACAGTGTATTATTCAACCACTGCTGCAGATGACGCAAACAACCTACACACGCCCCATCTCGAGTAACTGGTGCCCTGTAAGAACTCAAAGTAGAAAGTTTTCGAGGAACATTTGCAACTTTTAATGTGCCGCAGTAGAAAACTTGTAATAAAATTTGCTGATGTTAGAGCAATTCCAGGAAGGGATCCTCATATAAAACTTTCACTACACATCACATTCAAATACACACGGGCCAATTGTTACACTTTACTTAGGGGTACAGAGTGTGTCACTTTGTGTAATTCTTCACTTCAATTTATTTCCCAGAGTGGAAGTGTTGATACACGATACAAAAGTATGAATAAATATTCGTAGAAATGTGGGGCAAACTATTCCTCGCTTTCGACTGTGAATATTTTACTCTGAAGAATTTGTAAAGCATCAAACTATTTCTCATTAGTGCTAAACTCTTCTGACTTGTGACATTTAAAAAAGAATTGAAATTCATTTAAATAGAATAGAATACAAATAAAATCAAACATATTTACAGAAAGGTAGTATTCTGTAATATTCCAGTGAGCAATGCAGTTTACACATATTTGCATATAATGATAAGTGATCCAATATTACCTTTACGCCTTTACCTTATTGAACGGTTGTACAACAAATCTTTGGAATTCAGTACGGCTCAAGAAAGGATTGTCATCTTTTGTCCCGGTTATCGCAAAACTACTAGAACCTTGGTTTTGGGTAGAATTGTAATAATATGCAGTATGCAGCCCCATAACTGTGGATCATGACAACAACTTTATATAGATGAATAGCAAAGCAAGTGCTGCTGGAAATGGTGTATGGTTCCAGTACACAAAAGCGCATTCAGATTTGATGGGAGTCGTTGCATGCATACAAATGACAAACCTATCTCATATATCATATAAATAAAAATAAATGTAGGAACCAAGACAATAAAAAGAAATGCATTACAATTTTTAAATTTATTTTTTATGCCAGCTGTAAATCAAGAACGTGTACCGTACCCAAAATGTATATAATGATGAAGTCATATGATAAGCAAGCCGTTACACATACTCTTTACGGAATACATCATTTTTTCCCAAAGAGAAAGAAAAGTGCACATCAAGTTAACGCAGCAGTCTTTCTGACGCCATTGCTCATAACCGTTCTGTCTCTCTCCTTCATATTCCTTGCGAGACATCTTGTAAGCGTACATCCATTTTGTTGAAGGATTTTTGGAGAGAAGGAAGAAAAGTAACGAGAACTGAGAGATGTTATCACTTTCACCATTGCTTCCCAAACCCAAATATTTGCCAATGGATAGTCATTCCAAGGATACCGGATACACATACGCATATTATGCCTTTTTATGCGTTCTGTCAAGCGATGAAAGCATGATGCATTACTAATACTAACGTATATATGCAAAACGAGCACTTTCTTTTGATATGTAATGTGTGGTATTTGCGCAATCATTTGATCCATTTGACCGCCTTTTCTTGTTTCGATCTTTATATCAAAATTCTTCATCATCCATATTCTCTACATTGCACTAGTTAGATTCTTGGTTCAGCCAAAAAAGTAACTTTCCGATTTCTCAAGGCTTTGAAAGCATTTCTTTCGTACTTAACTTTTCATGACAGATTGCATATACAGATATATGTGCTTGTCTCCCGTTCATCAAATCATGTGCATTTAGAATGAAAGATATGGTTTGCTTTATAACGTTTTCATTTATGGTTTTTCCAGAGCAAGACTGCGTCATCGCCTGAAGTTGTTACTGAGGAGGTAAGAATTATGAGCTTGTCGACGTATTTTAGGAATGCAAATATGAAAATCAAATTCGATTCAAGTACGAGCCAAATGATGATTTTGTGGGTTTCCTTGTGTAATGTACAGAGCATCAATTTTCAAATGGTATTCGAATTGAAAAATGACGACTTGGAGCGTGAAGTAAGACGTCCATCTACGAATGAAATACAAAGCTCCCCATTGACCCAGATTGCTAAATATGTTGCAGCGAACAGTGAGGTATGAGTGATTGTCAGAGTGCATTCTTTTCCTTGATGCACTGCCACTTGTACTTATTTATATGCTAATTTCAGCACGATTCTGATTTACTCTGGAAATTATTTGGTTGGTAGTACCTTTAGTGTTAGACATCTTGAGAGGATTCTGATTTTTCATGTATTCGCTTGACAGATTCTTAATATTGGGGATGCCATTACCTGGTATGGGGAATCAATGGATCCATCCTCATCAACTGAAGTTGTTCGTGCCCAACCCCCCAATCTTTATAATGCACTTCCCAAGAGTATTCTGTGTATGCCAATTTACAATGGGCAACGTCAAGTCATTGGTGTTGCTCAGCTAATCAACAAGGTACAAGTTTTTGGGTTTCAAGTTATGTTTACGTCTTTTATTTTTATTCATTTCATGACGGATGCTCGTGCTCATCCCCTAAGGCTTATTTGACCTAGTAATACATATGAATTTCAAATTTCGTGTATGAAATACGATCCGTTGTTCGTTATTTTAAGGAGTAAACGTGACATAAATTAGTGCAACCAAATAAAAATATTTTACTTGCATCAATTTTTACAGAGCAACAATCAACATTTCACTCATACTGATGTTAATACTTTCGAAGCCTTCGCAATTTTTTGTGGGCTCGGGATCCACAACACGCAACTTTATGAAGGAGCGTGTAAGTTTTAATACAATATTACATAATATTCATCTTTTTTTGGAAAATTATGAAAAAGACGTTCACATTATATGGATTCCTACATTTTAATTTCAGGTAAACTAATGGCGAAGCAAAGTGTGGCATTGGACTGTCTCTCATACCATGCCACAGCGACGCCAGATGACACTGAAAGACTTCGCCGTGATGAAATTCCTTCCTCCATTCACTACAACTTGTACAGGTAAGTTTTTGCTAGTTATATTTAAACGTTTGAAAATCTTCCGTTATAATTGAAAAGCAATTGACTAACTGCGACTGTATTTGTATACTTTCTAGCTATGAATTCAATGATTTTCCCATGACTGATAGTGAAACTTGTAAGGCAACTATTCGAATGTTTTTGGAGTTGGACTTGGTTCGAAAATTTCACATTCCCTATGCGGTAAGTCATTTAAAGTTTTGACGAATAGATTATAATTTGAGACTGCCAATTCTTATTAATGAAACTATTGTAATTTCTTTATGCAAAAGGTTCTTTGTCGATGGGTGCTAAGTGTAAAGAAGAACTACAGGCATGTAAAATATCACAACTGGAGACATGCTTTTAATGTAGGTCAAACTATGTTTACGGTGCTGAAAACGGGAAAGATGGAGCAGTTTTTGGATGACCATGATGTATGACCATTGCCGTTTAATTATTCGTACTAAATTGATATGATAGTAATGAATGAAATAATGAAATGTCTTATTTTTTAAACAGATTCTAGGACTACTGGTCGCTTGCTTATGTCATGACCTCGACCATAGAGGGACAAACAATGCATTTCAAAGACTCACTGCATCTCCATTGGCCGTCTTATATTCCACATCAACAATGGAACATCATCACTTTGATCAATGTGTTATGATTCTGTCTTCAGAAGGAAACAACATTTTTCAGGTATGCTATTCTAGGCATATATTATCTCCACAACATTGTTGTAATATTAAATTGGGACTTTGGGAGCGCAATACACGGTTTACAAACCTGTAATTTATCTCCTTCTATTTTGACACAGGACCTCTCTGCTGAAGATTACAGGAAAGTGATGAAGATTGTTGAAAAGTCAATTTTATCTACGGATTTGGCAATGTATTTTCGAAAACGTGCTCGCTTTATTGAGCTAGTAGAAAATGGCGAGATCTCATGGCAAGGAGATGATAAGAAAGAATGTAATAATAATAAAAATTAACATTCTAACAAATAATGGAAGCTTCAGAACTTAATGACTTCTTTCTGGTTGATTCTAGTACTGTGTGGAATGATGATGACCGCCTGTGATGTTGCTGCTATTTCAAAACCATGGGAGATACAGCACAAAATTGCAAAACTAGTGGCAGATGAGTTCTTTGACCAGGGTGACTTGGAAAAAGAACAATTGAATCAGAAACCTCAAGTATATTGACATACCTATAGCTAAAACGTTTTATGTACACATCCGAGCTTCATAGCTTCATAATTTATGACTGTTAAATTTTAGGCGATGATGGATCGTGAAAAGAAGGATGAACTGCCTAAAATGCAATTGAGTTTTATTGATGAAATCTGCCTTCCACTGTACAAGGTAAATTGTTTGGAAATCTGTGAAACTCCATATTTTTTAAAACTTTCTGGAAGACCACAATATTAACCTTCATGTGCGAATTAATTTAACGTTATTAAATGATGTAACAATTTACAGGTCCTTTCTGAAACATTCCCATGGCTTCAGCCGCTATATGATGGTGCTTCAAGGAATCGTCAAAATTGGCAGGACTTGGCAGAAAAGGTGGATATGGGCTTGACATGGATAGACTATGATGTGATAGAAAAACCTGTTGAAGAGTTTACCAGTAAGAAATACAGAGAAAATTTATATTATTTAATGCATGTCCTCAATTACTAGACATCATAACTATATAATTTTTGTAATGTTTTTACAGAAGATGCAGAACCTGAAGATATTGATTTTGTAGTTCAAAATCTAAACTGTCCGCATGCTGATGCCGAGCATGAATCCGGCAAACGGTCTAAATCGAAATGGAAGTTAAGAAAACTTTTTCGAGAAACTAGTCAGTTAAGAAAATCGACATCATCGCAGTCAAAAGCTTCTTCCGATGTTACCACATTCCATAGCAAAAAAGACGATTTACCGGCAGATGTACCTAATGCTTTTAATTCTGTTAGTAATTCCCAAGGTACTGAACATGTTAGTGATGAAACTAGTCGTCCTACTTCTAAACCTTCTAGTCCTGCCACCAATGGTGCTCCTCATTCTTCTGGACGAAAAGGAAATTGCCAGATATCTTAAGATATTTATGTCAAAAAATGAGTTCTGAGAGTGACGTTACAAAATAAGAAGTCTCAGTGATAACGTTCTATGACAAATATATGTATTTTTCAACTGACCCCTGTCTAATCCTATCGTGTATTGCTTCAATTCCTAAATGAGTAGAGTAAACAATAAATGATAATGTAAGTACGGTGTCGTGTTTAAATCCATGTGTTGCAAAGTCAATTTCAGCTAATAATATTTCAATAAAGTCTATAACAATTCGTATATGCATAACGTCATATCCTCGTCACTTCTCAATTTTAATCATAAATTGTGTGAAGGAGTTATTATGATATAAAACACTACATGCAACAACGACAAAACGTTCTTGTTGTAGATTATTTATTTTCCAAGTGCATTTTTTATACTTGTCAAATGATTAGTTTATCAAAGTACAAATTTCTGAAAAATTATTTGTAAAACTCATCCCCAACAGGAAATGTGTCGTCATATTCGTCCGCATATACCCAGACTTCTTCCTTGACCCCAACTGCGTATATGTCACAGTCGCCAAAAATCTCGGTGTTGTTGGTAGGCATCTGTGCACCAAGTTCATCGCTTTCGATTCCATCTTCACTGTCTTTATTAGGGCCCTCTGTCTCCTCATTATTGGAATTTTCCATATTATTATCAGTCATTAACGATTGATCTCCACCTAACCCGCTGTTCACCTCCGAATCCCATTCTTCTGCGTCCGACAATACTATCTCTTTTTTCACTATCTCACAGTTGTAGATGTCGCAATCCCCGTGGATTTCTTGATCACCTACAGCTGCCACCGCTTTGGAATTTGTGTAGTCCATTTTCGCACTGCTTCTGCTATGATAGATAAATAACCTGTAAGTATAAAGTATCATTTATTGAATTATAAATGCAAAACATGTAATTTTTATTTGTATGACTCGACTGAATGGAGACATGTTTCTAATCATAAATAATTAAACTTTTTTGAGCAACAACGCAACATTTTACTTTTTCGTACAATTGCAATTTGGTTTTGATTTCTTTAGTTCCTAATATCTCATAGAGATTGACATACTACACAATCACATCTCTTTACTCATTATTGCGTTAAGTCAGCTGGTAAGATTGTCTAGAAGGAGCAGGTCATCTATCCCTAACGGTTTCATGCTGACCTACTACATGATAACATACAAGACATGTGCTTTCCAATTTAATGACCAGCTAGCTATCATCAATTATCAATTATTAACCCAATATACCCTACAAATTCAACTTTACAAAATACGACGTTATATTGTGATTTAAATAATTTAAACTCAACATGACTTTACAAACATCGGGATGAAAATCCCTGGGTTTAAGTGCTACTAAACTTACTTTTGGACTGCTCAGGTCTCAGGTGTCAGGCTACTGGAACTTATTGAACTGGAACAGCCACGACTAGAGTTACTAACTGAAACTGAAACTTTCTTGGCAATTGAACTTGTTTATCACCAATATAATATTTAAAACCTGGATTTAGAAGTTTGTCCTTACTACAAAGGTTGAGTCAGTCGAAATTCAACCGGAGATTGTCCTACAAGGCTGTAGTGAAAAAGGTAAACAATGTTTCAACAAGGTTGACAAGTTTAGTAGTTTGAAGAACCGATTCACTTGTTTGGTTGACGATGGGTGAGGCTGTCATTGAAACTACACAGTGAACTGGATTTGCGTTTGCTCGCTAAAGTAGTTAATGTGTATACAACTCTTGAGGTGGCTCCTTGAGTGATCTCTAGCTTCAAATTGTCACCTACTGACAACTGTAACAAACTTTTATCGAAGCCAATTGTGTAGGTAAACCTTTTTATGATTCACTTATACATTTAACAACACCACTCACCGAAAAACCTAATAACAGAGCCTATTAAAAGCGCCTAACAGCCATGCATTGGTGTTTTATTCCTGGTGGGCCTTCTTCTTGTCGAGGGTTACAATACCAGATCATGAAATATTCACATGTAGGGTATGGTCAATACTAGCAAACAATTCTTACATAAGCTAACTACACACTTCTCATTATAATGCATGCGATAATATGTTAATCAAATACATTGATGAAAATTCAAACTATCAGCTCAAATAACTTACCAATTGTTGCGATGATAAACTTATATGTATAGGTGCAATCTGTGGACACTTATGCTGAATTTCTTCTGGACTATCTGGACGAATTCTCATGAATATGAAGCTCAGTGATGGAACTGTCCTTGTTTCTTCTTACAATCCACAGTCTTGCTACCATCTATCCTTCTTGCGAATGAGGCTGCTCTGCTATGTGCAAATGTACAAAAAAAAAATTTTTAGCAGGCGCCGGGTATGATAATAGAAAAGCGTGTGACCTTTTTGTAAACATATTTTTTTTACTCAAATCAGTTGTTTTTTACTCAAGTCACTCGGTCCTCTTAATCCTACGACCTCTTGAGAATAATGTAATACCAAAATCTTTTATTGTAATTACATTAACTGGTATACTAGTTTTCAATCTCTCATTCAGGAATTTGTAAACATAACAGCATCAACAAATGTTTCTGACATGTACGAAACTGTTTTATAATTAGATTGAAAAGCACCCCTAAATGTAATTAGCTCTAAGCTACTCAAATACAGTATCCTAGGAAGGCTCATAAGTCATGTATATAATACGACTACTGTAGCTTCCCTATACCACCTAAGCCAGTAATCATTAACAGCTATAGAATTGAATTCATACTATTTTACACAAATCAAGCTATCCACCACACCACATATCATGTCATATCATCTCAAATAATCAGTCAAATTTTTATCGGGTTTTAAGTTTTCTAATTCATTTATATGTCCTCAGTTTATATGTTGTAGCATAGAGACGTAACAATAAAAAGTATATTCGTTATTCCGTTTTGAATAGTTTAGTTATCTCATTTCGTTGCTGGAAAGGATTTTACACCGATAATGTGTATGCTGGCTTTAATAAAGAGAGGTATACTCTGTACTTGGGCATCATGCCAGCATCCTACATGTTGAAGAAATGCATAACATAAGTTGTAATACTATGCACAACTGTTTTGCCTCATATTTACCAGGAGTTGTTAATTGCCTGTTTTCCAGATATTGTCTCACTTGCATTGCATATCATCCTATACACTAGGCGCTTGGTTCATCTTAAATCAAGCAATGGAGATGGAATTAAATTACTAACTTTTCTCCCATTTATATTCTGTTAGGCTTGATTTTGTTAATTTACGTAATCGTCATATTTGAGGCTTAAAACTTTGTAGTTTGGACGTTCTACGTCTTATATGAAACTGACAAACGAAACAGGAGCTTTTCTTATTTTAGTCGACTAAATTGATTGATCACCAAATTATCAAATCATTTTATTGATTGAGTTTATTCAGGAAATCTATTCCCTAAGGTACATTTAACTACGCTTAAAATAGAAACAGCGTCGAGATTATATTTTGTGAGTATATAAGCCTACATTTATGTAGATAAATGTGAGGAACAAGAGATATATTAAGATACCAAATAGCAAAAATAAGGATTAACTTTCGACTCACCATTTAAAGAGAAAGAACCAGAAGGTGGCGTCGAAACGGAAGAAAATGTCTGCGTCAGCACGAAGCTCAGAAGGTGAGTTGATGACAAATGGTGAAGAAGGAAGGGCAACAGGCATGCCTCCCAAGGGGGAAGGTAATCAAGCTGGTAAGGGGCTATTGCAGTATTTTAGTTGAAATGCATAGTATATATTCAATTTGTTTTGTCAAGTGCTGTTGACTCTCAACTATTTTCTTTGCTTGTTTTGTTTATCAATAGTGGAGGAAATAGCAGCTTTACATTTACAACCCAATTTGGGTGATGGAAACCAATTGAGATTAAGGGAAATGAACGCCCCTAGCAGCTCATCTGGACCAGCTTTGCTACCAGTTCCACGCCCGGTGTCTTTAGAAATGGTTGATGTAAGGGATGTATATATATAAATGGGAAATTGTCGCTCATGGGTTGTTGTTACACGTTGATTGAGTTTTTCATTCAAATTTCACATTATAATACGTTTTGTGTTGGGTAAAAACAAGGTGGGAAGAGAGTTATCACCGCCGTCATCAGATGAGAACAACAATGAAAGGCCATTAGCCTTCTTTGAAACGTTGTTTAGGGACGAAAACGGATTCAAACCACCGAGTGTTGCTAATATCCACATGAAAGTATGATACTCATGATCATTTTTTATTATAAAATAAAGTTATTATATGCTTATGTTTGGCGTATTCCTAATGTATAATAATTTGTGTTTATGTAGGTGAAATCTACATACACGGAATGGACAAAGGGGCCATTCAAGTTGAATTGGGATGAAATGGAGTTTCTACGAACATGCATCCTGAAACCATGTAATTTACTACATAAGCTTGATAGCTGGTGTCTTTCGTTACGTTATTTTAAAGTCATTGCCTTCGTATTTTAGTTTGGTCTCAAGTCAAGATGGAGGATTGGAAACTCTTGGAAAATGCCTTAAAAGGAAGAATGATTCTACTTGAGGAGGACCGTCTTCGCCGTTGTCGTCCTCGAGATGGTAATGCTTTGCTTAGCTATAAATTTTTTACTTTGTTTGTGCTTATTCTAAACTAATTATAATTTTTTCCCTTCACAGCAAGGTGGGCGATAAAAGCATTACGAGATTCGGGTTCAAAAATCGATGGAAAAGGTCCACGCGCTAGCGTCAGCAACAACGAAGAAGCCGCTGCTGTTGACTTTGACAATCCACAGTTGGAACCTGATATTGAAAATCGTGTAAATGCTTCCTTGGCAAATGACGGGCTCGCCGCGAAATCTGCTGAAAGTATTATTGTAAAATCAAGCAATAAGAAGAAGTTTTCAGACCTGAGAAACGGGGAAAGTAAGAGGGCTCATGATTATGATTTACGAAAGGATAAAGTAGAGGCTGACTTCAAGACCGCTGCTTTCATTGTGATGCAAAAACGAGAAATGAGTCTTCAGCTTGGTCGCGGCCAAAATGACGAAAGTCTTCAGTTGGGCGAAGTGAACTCTAAGGTTGTCGCACAAGATCCAGGACCTGTTGAGAATAATGATACCGAAGGACAGGCGGTGGTCGCAGCGAAATCAAAAGTTAAGTATCTTTGGACTACTAGAAAAGAAGACCAAATTAATTTAACATTGGATGAGGATTTGGGAAAGTATACGGTTAGTAAGCCTAGGAAAATCTGTTTATCAATTTTTGACAAAATCGTTGAACTCGATGACTATCACAAGTACGTGCGGGAATCAGATTTCATAGTTCCCCAAGATCCTGATGATAGAACAGTTATGCCACCGCTCCCAAAACCTACGGTATTTAATTGCCATGCACTAAACTGCAGATATGGATGTATTTGTGAATGCATGAACGTCAAAAAGAAACGTCGTCGTCTTCATTGCGGACAGACAGATTGCATGTTGAATTGTAAGTGCCCCCCAAAGCCACTTCCATGAAAGAAACAAAAATCTAAAATACAGTTGCTCTCTCATCTCCAACTAATACGAATTATCTTGCATTGTTAGTTAATAATTATATCTATTTTAGATTAACTGAATACTTAACATGTTATGGATTGAATGGATTTCTTTGAGCTCATTGAAACGTAATAAAATGGTTTCCAATTGGTACTAATCCTTGTTGAATTGTCGACCTTTTATTTTCTATCTTAATGCATTCTCTTTCAATTTGATACGTGCTAAAATTCGTAATTCACGGTGAAAGTTTGCTTTCTTTTCTTCTTCATATAACATCGTATGCTTCTTGTTCGACTTTCATGATATAAATTTTAAGTCAAGTGGCAATACAATACAACTAGACGCTCAAATTACCAAAAAGCCTTCATAGTATCATGTAACTTAAGCAACGTGCAACCTTACGAGAAATCAAGTGGCCTCTGACGTCTTTCTTCAACTCCAAACATTTACAAAAATGGAAAAGCTACTATTTTCACCCTAAACAGAGCCACTTTCTCAATATATAATGATGAAAGTAGAAAATTTAATTTTGAATACTTTCACTACGTTTCCATCAATTTATTTCTTGCAAGTTTGGACAGCTGCATTTCATTAAAGTACTCAAGGACAAGGAGCAATGAGGTATAAACCCACATTTCAAAATCTTAAGGTCATTCCAGGAAGTGGTGGTCCCGTGAGACCGTGTTTATACATATTTACTCTACTAATGAATTCTTGATAATATTGTATCTAGGAAGAATTTGAAGACATGAAAGCCTGTGGCTGCTTCAAACAGCTTTCCTTACCGGAACATCAATGATATCCAGTTTCCACTTTTTTTTGCAATGCGGTTAACTCGTGGCTTCTTGTAGTATTGGAAGAGTGGTTTCTATGTATTCCAGTTGGTTTCCTTGTAAAAGGCCTCAACAATGCTGGAGTGAAAAGTAGATTATGTACTTGGGTCCATGCGTAAACGTTTCCTGTGGCTATGATGATATCTCTCAAATTGCCAATTACATCCGAAATTTAGTACCTGGCCAAACTGAGTATTTTATCAGGAGGAAATGAACGTTATATGCATCGATAAAAAGGGATGATGTTGCGTGGGAGAAAAAGAGAGAGAAAGAATCAACGTTGGATCAGCATTACGGTGGTGAAATGTTTGATAGTAGAATATTCTTGGAACCTGAACCCTGTTTTTTTCCATTAACCCTTGTCAAAGTTGAATGATCAGCTTTAGGCAAGATTCGACTATCTCATCCTTCCATGTGAATTATCCCGAGTAGTTGAGGCTTATGACCTTAAACCACAAACGTAAAATGTCTTTTACACTGCTTCCAGCAAGATAATTTTTTCTTCTTCCTTTTTTCAAGAATAAAAATTGAATTGAACATTTGTATATGTGTGTGTAAGACGGACCAGCATTGGTTTGGTTGTCTAAGAGAGAAAGAGAAGAGCATGAGACCTGAGAGCAGTAGCAAACTACATAAAACTCAGGCAAAAACATTTGGAAAAAGTTTGACATTTGAATCATGTGAATATGACGATACATTTTGAACAACTGGGGAGAGTGGTATACTGCTCTCTCTCTCCACATCCTTTACGTCAAGCCTTTGATCCAACAGTGGAGAAAATCGGTGGCGACGTTTTTTATGGAATCAGAAAATGTCGTAATGGTTAAGAAGACTGGGTTCTGTGTGCTGTATTTTTTCTCCATCCCTTTGTATCGCAGCTATTCAGCATCATTCATTTCTTTCCGTTCAATAAGAACCAGCGGCACATATCGTGTTCATCTGTTCCTTGATAAAAAGGAATTCACAATGGGTATGTACCTTACCAAATAAAGCACTGCTTAACTTGAAGCGTAATATAGGCATTACTCAAACCGAAACATCATCACGGCTCACAAGCTATGTAGGTGACCGACCACGAGGATTTACAATGTTTCTAAGTGCTCGTACATGATATCCACATCTCGACGTCGGTATCAAAACAGCGTAGTAGGAAGTAAGCTTTCTCTAATATCAGGAAGGGAATGAGGGACACCATTTTTTGGAGACCATACATACATACCCTCACATTTTGAGTGCAACAATGCATATTTGTGTTCCTGATTCGATAGATGTATGTCTCCTAAATATGTCCAAACTACTTGCATATTGGGTTTTTGCGCTATGTATTTTTCCTCCCACGCAACCCATTTTTTGGCAGGGTTCCAAAGCCTTCACAGTCAGCCAGTTTTATCATCTGTCACCTCCAGCTGTACCAAGCACAAATAAGCGTCTCCAAAAAAAAGGGTCCAATCCTTGTGTTTGAGTCTCTCTCGTTCTCGCTCTCCCTTTTTCTGTCCTGGCTAACATTTTATAACACATACAATAATGCTTTCATGGTGGGAGAATAAAATGATTCGACTTCCCGCTGTTGTTAATACTCCTTCTAACTACTCCAGCTATTCGTAGCTACACTGGTCGTTTTGCACTTTGAAATAATTCTGTCAATGGTCTTACAACGCTAACATATAGGGAGAACCTCAATGACATGCACTCCATAAAGCTGTACCATGTTGACGCTTAACCCATACAGTAGTAAATGGCTTCCTGTTCTGTCTACCGAGCAGAAATCTACGGTTTATATGAGCATGAAAGGGCACTTTAAAATCCTGAATATTAGTTCATAGTTTATGGGATCGGCTCGCTATATGCGTTACATAAGGTATCCAACAGTTGTGACCTTCCACTTAAGAGTGGGGACAAAAAGCCCAAATAGCCGTGTACTTTTGTAAACGTCATACATTTCTCTACATTTCTCTTTTCGGCGGAGAGAGCCGTGTTGTGACAAACGAATGAAACAAACAGATGCATTGTCGTGTAGCGAACATATAAATGCAGTTATGATGTGGTTATACACCTTTCTTGTAAAAGCCCATGATCTAGCAGCTCTCGAGGCTGAAGAGTGAGTGTGTCGCATGATTATTCATAATGAATCTAATAAGAAGTTATTACTGAAACCACTTTGCCAGGAGCTGTTGCTCTCAAAAATATGAATGGAAGTGAAATGAATGTGTGAAATGAGTGGGACAGTGAAGCTGCTCTTGATGCTGCTGAGAGGAAAGTTATGTATGCATCTTAAGACGTGGTATAAATGTGTTGGCACAAAGCGCTATTCACCGAGAGTTTTAATTAAATTGAAGCTCTTGCTCTCGGACCTTAATGTGAAAACTCCATCTTACATCATCATATATGCTCAACTGACTTCCACAAACTGGTACATACAAGCAAACAACACAGGTTTCCCTTGCATACTTATGGGATTGGAAGTGAAGGTAGAATATAAATTAGTACATTTCTCGGCTCATTTTTAAAGAAGCGATTTAGATAACAAAACATACAGTATCTGTTCACGCTCCACTCCACCAGACTTGAGCATACGTATTGTGCTTTTTAATAACATCACATTGTTATTTGTTTACTTAAAGAAAATTAGACTTGGAGCTATAGCATAGTCACATCAGCACAACCCATACCACTCCACCCCCGCAAATACGACACATTTTTTCTAAAACAACGTAGAAAAAAACGTTTTGCGTGAAAGGAAAAAGTAGGGGGGAGCGGTGAAATATTTGTAATAAACAATGGATTTAAATCTACCAAAAGTACTCAATGAAGCCAAGTGGCATACAAGCTAGAAAATGAGGAAGGAGTAGTTTTTGAGCTTAAAAACATGAACCCCGTCTTTTTTTAAGAGTATTACTCCAACTCCCAACAGTTTTTGAGCTGTTTCCAGAATCCTGTATGTTCATGTACCTGACGATTATTGACTACTTCTGGCTCTATTGTGAATGTCAGTTTCAATCGCACATTGCTCAACTTCCCTCTCTACTACTTATTCAGTATTGAAAGGAGGTTGGGGAAAATCCATTCATGAAAATGTTGGAGTAGCCAAGCTGAGTGAAAGGAGAAATTCAATAAGCATAGATGTAGTAAAGTAGGAGTGGGATATGATGAAAGTGTGTAGCTTATGGTCTCTTTGGCTTTGGTTCTTTGCCTTCATTCATTACTGCTGTTTTAGGTAGTGGTTAAAGGGAAAATAGACAAGGCTGGGCATTGTAGTAACGACATTAAAGATGTCCATTACATTCACTGCTAGAACAAGCAGGTAGATACAATAGACCGTAAAAACCAGAGTGAATATGTTCATGTTAGAGAAGTGTGTAGCATTGGAAAAGTTTCCCTAAGAAAAAGGAGAGTGAGACTGCGCTAGACCATTTCATGAATGAACTGATACTATAAGGAAGGTCGCCTTTTTGTTTTATTTCTGCTCTATAGCCTCTGAGAAAATCCCATTTCCTTCTGACTTTGGCACAAATAGCCCATCGTTATCCCTCCGGGATTTATTTATGTCCAAGACTCCCTCGCATGATACTCTAGATGGGAAGATCCATATGCTTCTCGTTCCCCTCTGAAAGTGAAAGCATATATCAATGCCCTTGTTACTCCCGGTTTAAAAGGGAGTAGACAGAGTACAGGAAAAATGGTGTAGTAGTCTCCTCTTAAAAAAATTCAATACCGTCTAAGACTCAAGACAGTTAGTTTTTGAATATCAATGTTGGCCTGGTGGTACCCAGCTTGGGAAAAGAGTTAGAGAGCTTCAGCCTAGCTCCCTTCAGTTTCAACTGAGATTGAATTACTTTCTCCGTCTTTCCCTTTTTTACCGTGTGAGGTAGATGTATAAAAAATGAGTATGCGGATTTCGCTACTGATGAGAAAGGTCTTTATCGTGATGAAAACTGAGCTTCCCGTTCACTTATTTCCATCAGCAAGAGCGCGAGAGACGGAGTGTGTGTGTGTGTGTGTGAAAGGCGAAAACTGATTTTCGCTACGGTGGCAGAACATAGATTTACTTTTCCAATCTACTCTGACAACAAATTGTATCAGTATCAGGAGCTATCCCACTTTATCTTTTTATGTACGGTTCATGGTAATGAGATTAAACTTCGTCATCGTCTTATTAAAGCGTATGAATGGTACATAGGACTACAGACAAGACACAGGTCGTAAATAGGATCTAAATTTTCACAACATCATGTTTGACACGGATTTTCCCGTCCTGTCTTTCTTCACATCCTAATTTCCTTTCAAAACAGAGGAAGCTAGCAGCTTGTTTCAATCTAAATTCTATAATCCAAAACAAATAACATTGTGCAAGTAATTCCTAAACGGTTATACAAGCAGTCGTGCCGAAAGAAAACTGAGTTTTGTTAGGATACTTACTAGCCATGTGAAACAAACCATGCATAAAACAGATGAGAACAGAGATAGAGAAGGAAATCAGGAAGATACTTGGGTTATAATTATATGGAGTACCTTTTCGATCATATTTTTTGTTAATTAGGATTAGGAATTACAATGAAATTCTATTAAGAGATGAAAAACAACCACCAACACCACATATACATCACTCGCCAGCTATTATTATGGTGGCATAAATGTCTAGTATTTTGAAATATAATGTAACGTTCACAGCTATATTTTAAATGTACTTGTATCCAGAGGCAGAACACAGTCTTTTAGAGCCAATCTGAATCACGACAAAAACTACAATTTTGCTCCTGGTTGTAATAAACTTTATTATGGTTTATTTGTTTGCCGTTGAGCTGAACCCATTAAATGCACCAAGTCGATATATTGCAATATATGATAGGAGTAGATTTCTTTTCTCCCATTCATGCAACCCCACATTTATTTTTTTTATTCCTTCTTTCTTTTCAATCGTATTGTTGTTTTACGATTGAAGGTTAGTAAACAAGACGGGGAAAGAATGCAAATAACGAGATGGGATGCAATGGTTTGCGTTTTCTCCTAGCAATAGTAAATATTTGTAGAGGTCTAATAAGAAGCGTGTTAGACCTATATTTATCCTTCGAGCAATATTAGCACAAAAACCGTTTTATGAAACTGGCTTATTTTCACTCCATATCACAGAAAGGAGAAAGGAAAGCCTTGCAGTGATACTAATATGAGAAAACCCTTTTTCTTTCCTTCTCCTTTCTAAATCAGAAGGGCAGAAGCTTATCTCAAATAGATAATTTTATGTGCCTATGATCCTACACATGATGATGTTCAGTTTGGCATGAAATCATGCACATTTCCTTAACTTAATCTCTGTTTACATTGAACCTTCGTTTAACAGTATTATATAAAATTTATAATGTGATTTCGGTATAATTTTTTTGGGGGAAAGTGTATCTGCTAAAGAGGGTTTGAGCATCAGGTTCACGTTTCATATTTCATGCCTGCATACTCATGTACCTGGAGAGAATTGTTGGAAAGTAATTCTTATCGGAGAAAGATTTTATCATTCACCGTTTCAACAGAAATAGCTATTGATATTAGATAGTATTTGAAAGTCAAGTTGATACTTGGGAGAATTGAGAAGTAAACAGAGTAATGGAACTAAGAGGTAGTTGATCCTCAAGTGTCTCCTACTTTACCTAATGCTGTCAACCAAGTGTCAATTACAGACGCAAGTTGAGCACTTTCTGCTTCACCTTATACTTGTAAAGAAACTAAGGAATGGCTACAGTTGATATATGATAAGTACTCTTTGCATGTTACTCTGAGCTTACCCCACCACCAAGAGTGGTAGTAAGTACATAGCTCCTGAAGTCTTACGATGAGACTACCTAGGAAGTTATGATAAGATGGTAGTTGGAGTACTTGCTCAAATGTTGATGGTGACGTCTTTACTCGATACCGGTAAAAGGATTGTCAGTAAAGCATAGAACAACTGAATGATCGTTCAATATGGATGGAACATGAAAGTTTTTTTGCATAAAATTACACAGAAATGGAGCTATTGATGGATACATTTTGTATGTGACAGACAACAAAATTTGTTGTATTATTTCATTTAAATTGTAGAGCTTAGCTTGATGATACCACTTCATTTATACAAAGTAATTTAATACGACTACAGCGTTGCTTCTTATATTAAATCAGCGGAGTGTTGGCCTTCGTCGTATATGCAGATGCTAAACAAAAGAGTATAATGTTTGCTATCAACTATAGTAGTTGTTCGGTTCTTTGCTGACTATCTTTTTGTTAAGGGAAGAATGTCTGACGACCTTTTCACCTAAACATCGACGTGATAAAAATTGAACTTTTCCAACCCGAAATAGCTTTCCCTTCACCATTGAAAATAGGCTGGCTACATAATATTATTTATGTCAAGTTATATTTGTCAAGTTACCCTTCCATTTGCCACTCGAAGGTTAAGACAGAGAATTAATTTTGAATGTGATAACACTCATCATTGTATATATCGACCTGAATGCCTAGTGCCTTCCACTAACCGCGATAATAATGAGTATTGGTTTCTCTCTCGTTTGGTGTGTATCCCAAAGCATATAATATCTTCGCTTCGTTGAAGTACCGAAGCAATTATACTAATTGGGAGTAGGAAATATGTATGCGGTTCTAAGCACTCTCTTCCTCTTCCGTTTATCCTCTAATTCCTTTTTCGTAATATCCCAGTTCACACATCAATTTATGCTCCAATACACCCACAAAAAGTTGAAGTTGAGCAAGTAGTAGTAGGAGTCCTGAACCAAAGTGTGTGGAAAACGTATGTATAAACAATGTAGATGTCTATCTTCACCTATTTATCTATCTAGTCATATCCACATCATTTCAACTTTAGACGAGAGAAGGACTTCAACGAGAAAAATGGATTTTAGAGAAAAGTTTTGTAGGGGGAAGCTTTTTCTCATCACGTCAATTATACCAAGGAAGGCTAAAATAGGAACAATAAAAAACAGCCGCAAACTGACGGGAAATGGAGTGTATGAAATTCTGGAAAAGTAATTACCTCCTCAACCCATAATGCAAGTTGACCCGGCACTTCTTTACATTTTGGATTTTCATGGCCATAAGCTAAATACACAGAGTGGCTCTTCCTACAAATAGTTCAGTGGGTTTTGAGTACATATTCGGTGGAGAATTTTGAGGAGGAACTGGATTCAGCTTTCATTATATCAAAGGATGAATTACACGGGTTTTCCATAAACCATAAAAGTTTACACAGATACACAGGCTTTAAGCCATGCAAATTCTTTTCCTTGATGATAGCTTTTCCCTCTCGCCACAGCATGGCATATACACACACACACACACACATTATATACACAACACAAACCTCTACTCCTGTATTCCAACTTGTCAGCTAGCGTCACATGGGTGATTGAAACATTAATGGGTATTTGAAGAAATCTGGTGAAAACTTGGCTCCATATTCCACTCCAAGCTTCACTCAGTCTTGTTAGGGATGTGTGGGCCATCTCGCAGTTTGATATTCCCATTCATAGCTCCAAAGAAGTGGAGCGGCAGAGGAGGAGAGCTTCAACAAAAATGCCATTAACGGCATGTCACATCTTTTACATGAATGGGAAATGGAAGGAACGGGTCGGTTAGGCAAGGGCTAGAATGTTACATGCATGGAAGCGACGTTGAAGGATTAATATGAATCAAACGACAACACATAAGCACCACAGTGTCTCCAGTCTCGAGGTTGAAAAATATGGATAACACTACTACTAATTTATGCTTTGTCACTGAAAGTTGAGAGTGAGCCTTGTCACATTGCAAGGCTCTGATAAGCAAAAGCGTCAACTTTTTAACTGGAATAAATGACAACACAAATCTAAGCATCATTGAAATAAGTGGTGCTAACTAATCGACTACCATTCTTTTGATGAATGACAGCCCCCAGTAGGCTCCCCTCAAATGGAGGCTAGAGAGTAGGAGTAAGTAATGATGTGTGTAACGCGCCACTACACCAAAATAGTGTTTTCATGAATGAGCTAGTTTGCTAAGTAAATGAAGTAACAATAATGTGCTAACAGGACGCCACACCACGGAGGAGATTTCATAGAATTTGTTCTACTTTGTTGACGATTCGGAAAAAAGAGCATATATATAAAAAGAAGAAGAAGGCATGAGTGGAGCGGTAAATAGCCTGCATTCAACCTTACTAATGGCTTCCCACCAATTCCAATGCAACGTTTTTGAAAATATACCTGTTAACGGAAAACGTCATCCCAGCAGCGTCAGCATCAGCATCCATGATGATGAAACGGAGTCTCAAATTCATTGTTCACGCTGCTTTGCTTTTTTTCCTGGAGAAAAAAAATATATGGTTGAATAGAAATTGGTTTGGAATCCACCTTCCCAGTTTGGGAATGGGCTAGCTGAAATTTGTTAGACAGCTAGAAGATGAAAAAAGAGAGCAAAGAGACCTTATTGACTCACAAAGTAACACGCTCAATGGAGGGTTTCACTGATCTTATCGTTTGAGAATCAAAACGCACTTACTTGGGACGCTGTTGGTGCACATCTTTGATAGGTATGGGTACGGGCCAGGAACTATAAACAGAGATACGGCTTCTCATATCCCAAGTAGAAACTGTGGTGGAGACCCTGTTTGTGAATAATATGTGTATATACACGTGCATGTGTTTGGCGATCGATCTCCATGTAAAATCGCTCTGTTGTCTTGCACAATAGCTGAAATTTTTGGGTGTCAGAGGACGTATCATATAATATGGTCTCCTGAGTTGGGGCCATTGGGGGGGTTTAAATTGAGATGGAAAAGTGAATTAGGAAAGCTAGTAGCTAGTGGGAATCCCTCTTCCCCTTTCCACCATCACGAAATTCATGGGTGCGCCTTCATAGCGGTTAAATATACAAAGAAATTGAAGAGAAAAGAAATGCCTATCGGTCTATATCATTCGTAAAGACAGCATCTGAATGCTATTTCTTGGTTCAGAGGCACCACTTTCCCCCTGTTATATAGAAATATGCTATTGCTGCCTCCAATCTACTACGCTGTGTGATGATCATGATGATGATGATTGCGTGGGTGTCTGTGGCAGCCAATCCTACTAGTCTTTTGCTAACTTTCTCCTGGTACGTTCTCCCAAAGTTTGGTACATGGATTTCTGCGATTCCCTACGCTTTCCATTTACTGTCTCACTTTCTCTCTTTCAGTCAGTCGGTGTTAGTTGCTCTTACCATCACATGCTGCAAATTCATGGAAGCTCCGAATGAGAATAGTAAGAATGACTTGTAATTCTTATACATTATAGAATGACGATGATGCTCCCTTGCCTTTATAGTTTTTCCCAAAGAAATACAAAAGAACATATATTTGAGCAGTGCTAAGAGCACACTTGTATATTTTTCCGTCTGTCCTGTGTAAACATTGAGAGATTTGGCTTTGCAGTTTGCACAAGATACTTCAAACTTTCTTCCTTCTTAGGATTAAGCTTCTTTCAAAGTTTTACTTTTTTACTGATACTTTTCAAGAGTCTAATGTTCAAGGGAAATACATTGAGGTTAAGTTGACCAATTAATGTCATATTTGACCCATGAGATAAATGGTTGATATGAAAATCGTGGGCCTACTAGCGTTTTTCCCCACAATGAAAATTTAAGGTTGCTCCAGTTTGACAAGAATAAGAATCAACTAATACTGGGCAAAGAGGAGACTTATCAATGTCATTCCCATACAAACTGCTCAGGAGAATAAATGAGTGGCTATGGCCACAGTAGATCTGTAATGAGATATTACTAGTTGTCACAATAGTGCTGAGAGAGTCAATAGAATCTTGAAATCTCATGAGTGATCAGAGTCTGTCATTACCAATCACAATCACTTGTTCACGTCTCTCCTCTCAATAGTTCTCTTGACCAAATGAGAAGGGAAAGAATGGAGATGCCCGCGTATTAGACTCACATCAAAACAAAAGTAAATATCAATAAGACTACTTGAAGAAAGGAGAGGGGGGAAAGTTGGATGTAGTAAGTGGAAGCCAACAAGTAATTTTTTCATTAAGAGCGTCCCACACGCTCTCTCTCATATGTAGACAAGTGAACATTTACTTTTTCCTCTTGTAACAAGGAAGAAAAGAGAAGGAATCATTTGACTTTTAGTGCATTTTCTCCAATGTATTTTCCACATTTGTATCCCATGCCCATTACATGCACACACACACACACATACACACAAGGACTCACATACACACCAGGACAACAAAGAAACAAAAGAAAACACTCACGATTGAAAGGGAAAAGTGAGGAGAGAAAGCATTTTAGAGGAAAGACTAGAGCAGAGAGTGGGGGAAATAGACAGCTATATCATCAAGCCACTAGAAAGTTGGTGTATTGAGGAAACTAGCCACATATTCGACTGGTGGTCTCGGTGCACTGCAAAGAGAAGCAAGCATTAAAAGCTGAAAGACTGTCCAAATCTTGGCTCAGTGTTACACGCCCCGTGCTCTCGACAACAACCAAGGCTCTCTTCTCCCCAGTCTGATCGCCTATGAGGCAACGAGTAGAATTTTTGTTATAGACCTAAAGGTACACACATACTCACACACACACACACATGTATATTACTACTTGGTACAAAAACACAGCACACAAGTTTCATCCATCCTTTCAGTCGTAAGAAAACCTGTTGTCAACCTTAGGCTCCGTTTCCAACTTCTTTTTTCCCCTGGATTCGTGATCGTCATTGTGTCACACTAAAAAAAAGTTTAACTTATTTTTAGAGTACTTACTCTGACTTGTGGGGACTCCCCATTTCTCAGGATCATATATTATTACCAGTTTTTTCATTGACTATAAACATTGAGAAGCGACTTCATCTTCGATTTTACTCCAACTTTTTGTTAAGAAGAAGACGAAAATTATCTAGCTGCAAGCTTTCTTCCTTCCTCTCTTAAAAGTTTTAGTTAACACAGAAAATATATATTAGAGGAGGCCGGTGATAAAAATAGCAGACATCAAATTTCGGACGTTAGTAGCAAAATGAAAAAATCCACACTCAAAAGTCCTTCTAAAATCCAAACTTTCATGTGACAATAACAAATAATATTAATAAAAAAAAAGTCAGCGTACTAAAACAGGTAACGTTTTAGTAACTTCATTAAATTGCGAACACATGTTCACTTCAAAAGTAAAAAAATTTCTTCAGTGACACAGCTTTGAATATGTTTAAAACAAGTATTTAACTCAAACACAAAAAATAACTTGATATAAAAAAAGGGACAAGGATCTAGCTTTTTCAAAAAGAATAAAATAAAAACCAGTCACCTTCGTCGTTATTCACCCTAAAAATCCAATTAACCAATGCAAATCCAAGCATTTGCTTTGTTACAAAGCAAGAGAAAGCAGATCAACAGGATACTTGGGGAAAGGTAAGATTTTCTTTCACTCTTCTTCTTTTATAGGCTAAGTACATGATTAGTATACAACACACTTGTTTCTGATATGTGGAAGGATCGAGGTGGAGATGGAAATTATAATGTTTCTAATTCAAGTGCACTTTCATAAAAAGCAGTTGTTGTACTTTTCATGCATCTGTTCTGTTCATACAATTTCTGGCAACATTTTAACCAACATGATATCCACCACCTAGATAAAAAAAAATTGCGCACATATACTTACTACGTTCATACCAAGCGAGTATTTCCTGTTCTCCATCGGTTGCTTGAGGTTTAGTCACTTGCTATGCATATTTTTTTATGAAACTATAAGCAGTATAAGCCTTTTTTGAATGATCTGCACAATCATCCTATTTGCGGCACACTGTTCCATCATCAGCCATAGGGAAATTAAATATTTCTTCCCTCTTTCGTCACCAGTTCTTTGCGTATAATGGAACGTAGTACATGGCATTGTATATATTATGTATAGAGAAAGTACCAGCAGCAATATGCTACCAAGAAACAGAAGCAATTAAGAAAGTTCCTTTGCTAAAAGTTAGTAGGGGAAAAGGAGGAGAGAGACTAACTGGTTACAAAGCTCCCATTTTTATTATCAAACTTTGTTGGTTATAATTGAAATGTAAGTTTGTTTATAGCATATTCCACACTCTAATTTGTCGTCATACTTTTTAGTCGCAATAAAACTCATATTCTGGGAGACTGGTCTAGTCCTCGTCTCCTTTCTTCCTGTTACGTACATATGAAAGTTAGTCGAATCAATCATGAGAGTTTGCCTGTCTCTTCATCTCCGTCATGTCGACAACGAATGAATGAAAGACATAATTGATCGGAAGAGCACAAGTGTTAGTTACAGATAACTATCCGTGGGGCATAAAATCAACAAGTTTTTTGGCAAAATGAATAGTCTATCATTATTAACACATCACACTCTTATTACCATCATCTCAATCTTACTTTCTCACCGCCTACAACATTTACTTTACCCTTTTTTCATTACCCCATGAAACGCTACAATCCATGTAACTTTACGCCTTTGAAGTTTGATCTCGTTTATACCTTCCCTTTCAGTTTAAAAGCCTCCTGTCCTTCAATCCTTAAACATTTATGGAGTAATGAATGAAACGAGAGAGAACGCTTGCATTATATAAGACTTTTTTGTAATAAAACGCTTTTTGTTATATCTCAAATGGAGAGTAGCTAGTAGAGCATATGTGTAGGGTACTCAAGTGTCAAAGTTCATAACTTTGTTAGGTCGATTTTATCATATTGTTTTTGTGCACTATTGATTTAATAGTATGTACATAAGTTTGGGCCATTAAGAGCTGTATACAAACGATATTACCCTGATGGGAGTATGAGACAATGGGTGTAACAAAAATAGAATCTAATTAAGCCTTTTAGAAAATGCATTGATTTTGTCCCTTTCTTATAAAGAATGCCAGTCTGTAGTTTCGTTACATAAAACTGCTCATATTCTAACTCCCCATCAAATTGTTCCCCAAACGTAGACATTTCTGGCTCAATAAATTTTCTAATAGCTGCGAGACTACTGGATTTTATAAGCTTTGAAAAGGGAGTTAGCCAATGAGTAGATAGAGCTATATAATGCAAGTACATATATTTTGAGTATACTCCCCATTGGATTCGTGTGCATTGGTTACAACGTAATGGTACTCTAAATCAATGAGTTTCTCCAATAGTGATCGAAAACCCAATTTATGTCTTCTAAAAATAAACATTTCCTGAAATAGATTATTGTTCTGATAATAGCTAAAGATATTTATAGGTGTTTCCGAAATACTTCTCTAACAGTGTGCGCAATCATTTAGGTTGTTTTCCAAAAATTACTTTACACGTTAACTATTTGAAGTCACTTGTTTGGCCGTGTGAGTACAAAGTTCACTGTTCTCTTTTCGTGTAAGGTTTAAAGGTAGATTTACCACGAAATTTTTTGTAATAATCAGTACACTAGAGTTTTCCTTGTAGCGGGCTTCACAAAGTTTGGAAATTGTTTTCCACTGCAAATTTAGTTCTAGCGTTGTGCGAAGCACCTTAAGTAATATTATTGCTAATGAAGTTTGAAGTGGATGAAAGTAAACGGAAAATATAGCTGATATTACATCTGTTTATAACCCTAAGCCATTTAGACAGATATAAGTAGAGACGCGTGCTGCATGATCCCAATTTAGTCATAAAAATAACAGATTTAGAATTCCAAGAATTAACCCTATTGCCTAGATAAATGTCAAACAGAATATATTAGGTTTCTGATAAAGCATGAAATAAGGATGGCATACATCATGCGTTGGCGTTTAGGGGCAATAATACTGTCGATTTTTGTCTTTTAACGACCTAAAATGACTGCTTGCTTGTAAATACTCATTTTATCGACGTTTCAGGTAAAGTGATAGCATTGTACTGTGTGAATGTTAGGAAAATACAACAGATTTAAGATAGCAGCATCATACAAAATTGTACAATCATAATCTTTTCAAAATAGTATACATGCCTTGATTTATTGGTTAATTTTAACGCATTGCGTATCTGAAAGCGAAGCCTAAAAAGAACAAAAATCATTTACAACTCATTTTTAAACGAAATACGTTGGATAATAGCACAACGATACGTTTACAGTAAGAAGGGATGTGTTAAAAACTTTTTTTGAGACGATGAATAACAAAAATGAGCTCCGATAGGACTTCTCTGTACGTTTGTTCAAGGAAATGTGTGTGTGTAAGTTATATGCCAAAGATCATAACTTTTGATGAGGAATTGAAAAGAAAGCCCCCACATCACCTCCGTTCTTTACGAGCGCTCATTCAATTGAATTGAGTGCACGTTAAATTAATAGGAATGAAATAATGGAGAATATAAAAATAAGGTCTTTTCAGAATAACTCAAAATTCTCGTCCGTTTTCTATCACAATTCATTATCAAATTTTATCGTTCACGGTTCCATTCATCGTCGTATTCATAGCTTAGAGAGAACGAAATGAATTTGAGAGTTCATATGAAGCCAGATCTAATTTACTGCTCATTATTTCTCAATTTTCGGGACGTGTGCTTGTCATTTGCATGACAGCCGAGCAGTATATAAAATCCTCTCATAATTTCTTATTTATTTTCTGAGTTTTGGAGAGAAAAGATGTTCCGTGTCAATAGTAAAATCGTAGCTGCGACAATAAAAGCATATGAAAACGACATCGACTTTCTCGAATGTCAGTTGCTCACACCCATAACAATACTTGCTTGCTTTTCTTGTGAAAAGCTCTAACAATACGACGACTAATGAGAATACTGTCGCATTTTACTTTTACAATCCTGTTCCTTCCCTGAATTCAGTTTGGTTATAAAAAAGCAACATTAAACACAGCTATAATTTTATCTACAGAAAGATCATGCACCTGGCCATAAAACTCAAATTTGACATAAAATTTATTTCAATTTCAATTTAATAGTAGTTAGATTTAACCCAAATTGCGTTTGTACTCTATAGAACACTAGTTAAAAGCTGGCTTAGTTCACATTTTAATGTCGTAATGGGTTTCCTTCCAACCGTATTGAACTTCCACTCACCGCATATTTATCTACGTAAAGTTTCTAAAACCAATGAAAAGATTTGAGCGCACAATTAAGTAAAGTTGCTCTAAAGTTTTTCTTTGAAGTCTATGTTTTGTCTTAGACAATAAGAAACCACCCGTTCTAAGTAAAGAATATGGGTTGTCCATCTCCATTCATTCAGGTTGATAGCTAGCTTATTCAACCATTTCATCGCTGCAATTTGGGAGATGGAATGCTCCACACGCTTCCAAGATCTGACAAGGACTCTAGAACCCTTGACATTACGTCCTTCCATGATGTTCCTGAAACAAAATGTAGTTTACGGCCGTAATTTATGAACGGTGATTTCAACGTTTTCATACTGATTTTCCCATTACAAGGATTTCATTGCTTGTGCTCAACGGTAAACAATAGGCTTACGAGAGAACGTATAGATAGATAGGGAACGCTTTTTCGCCTCAGTTTTCAATGTCATATCTGCTGTCAAGTGATTAAAACTCATGTACAGGCTTCTCTCCTAATTAGAAAATATGCTATTTCAATCTCTAGCTAAAAGTTAGAACAAAGAGAGTGTGATGTGCAATACAAATACTATGTAAAATGAACGTTTTGGGGGAATCTGAAGACAAAAGGATGATAAATTGGAGCTGCACATATATGTATTTAAACATGTTGTGCTCTTCAAAACGCGTTAACGATTTGGTCCATGCTTTTCAACTCGCTCATATTTTGCGTAGTGAGGTATCCCACGAACGGTTTTATTTTGGGGAACCTCACAAAAGGAATTATATTGTATCGAACAGGAATATTTGAATAGGACAAAATTTCCTATGACAGTACAAAGTACAAAGTTTACATTCACATTGAAAGATACAATGATTCCTTCATTTAATAATAGTGTATGCATGTGTTTGGCTTCTTCATGCCAAAAACAGTTTGTTTAGATTACTAACAATGCAAACTCCTTGTTGGTCTGTCTGCTCAATAACGTGAAACCACTCAACCAAGTGCCAGAAGACTGTTTAATGTTCACTAAAAAACTTATGTAACCAAGTCAAACATGCAAATGAACTGCAGTTAACCACAAACTTTTTGGCGAACTGCCTACAGCCGTATTTCCATTGTGTCTCCTGTTTCCGTGTAATCTTTCATTTCGTTAGCAAATTGTTTGCTAATTCATTGTTCTGAACGATGGGAAAAATTCTGGGTAGACATGTACCTTCGACGTTGAGGCCGAATGTAGATTTTCTCATATATTAGGCATGCAAGTGAGTGTCGTCATGAATAAGCTATAGCGCAAGAAAGCTCGGTTTGCCCCAGAAAGATGACACTGGGATTGCTACTCTAGCTTTAGGTTGGAAAACTTCGATTCCAACGAACGCAGTTTTTTCTTTGGAACTTTTTAAGAGATTAGATTGATACAGCGTGATTTTTAAATTGCCTTTAATCCTTTAATTCAACATTAAGGGTTCTGAGCCGTGTCTCATATGATTAAAACACATTTCCTGACTTTCTCTTTAGCGAAATGGAACTGCTATATACTTTAGGAGTAACAGCTTTATGAATATTTAGTCATTTAGTGTTTCTGCTCACAATTGAAAAGAGTACCAAAAAAACTGTACTTGAATTAAAGTTACAGCATTTTATGATTGACAAGATAATTTTTGGTAGACATATATACCCATTTATGCACATTTAGCTTAGATATACTTAAGTGTCAAAACTTTTTCCCATTATTTTGCTGATGACATCCGTAGAATTATTTCACTCCTCCACAAACCCTTTTTTTCCTTCAAGTTGAACTTATTTAGCATTTTCTTTAACTGACAACCAGAACCCAAAACCGACAAATGTGGAATGGAGTAGGTGTGGGAGTGATGAAAAATGTACGACAAGTGAAAAGAACGCTACACGATTTAGCGCTGAATGACAAGAAAAAAGATCCTTTTAAAATGTTGTGGCAATGGTGGTTTGTTTTGCCTACAAAGACGGGATCGTGTTCGATCCAGGCAAAATGCTAATATGTGATTTAATATATATAATGCGGTAAAAGAACCAACTAGCATTATATCATTACAATGAAAGGCAACCACAATCGTACAAACTCGTGCATGCAGTCAGTGGTTTTTGCAGTTTGAAATTGAAACCTTCTCTCTCTCTCTCTGTACTATTCACATCATCATAGATAATACTCTATGTACGTTGTTCCTTTTTTTGAAAAAAAAAACATGAGACGGATGGTGAAGAACTTGATACCCGAAAGAGAAAAACTGCTTCTTTTTCCTGTGTGACATGAGACCCAAACGATATTACAAGGGGAAAAGACATTCCAAATAATCCGCAAAATATTTTTGCACCACTTAATCTTTCTTACCCTGTTTTACATAGAACATATGGATGCCTACTTGAATCACCGGATTTATGTTGGATAAATCCTTTGAAATAGTTTATTGTGATTATTGCGAGATCCAAGGCTTTTCATGACCTTATAAAATATTGATTTTAATACAGCACGTGTCATTCCAAATTTTTTTTGGGAAAGGAAAGGAAACGGGTTGGGAACACTTTTCAAGATTTGAATATATTCCTTTTGTCACATTGGAATACAAACAAACAAGTATTAGTTGAGGCACAAAAGGCCTATATATAAAAGTAAACCCTTCTTTTAAGTACAGGATGAAATATTCTTTTCTACCCGTATAAAAACGTTAGTTAAGTATAATGGTATAAGAATAGGATCGAGATTTTTGTAGTGTCCTTCGTGTTAAGTTTCCTAATATTGGACTCCAGTATCCATTCTATTTTGAGAATATTATCATACATGAATACTTCTTTACTGAAGAAAAGTGCTTTTAATATTTTTGAATCACTTTCTTTCTATAAATTTCAAAATTTGGTTGTATCAGACTCTGTCAGATTTTGTTTGGAGCATTAATTGGGAGCACCTCACAAAGACTCCTTAGTTGTTATACAACACTAATCTGGCTTAAAAGTTTGCAAAAGAAGTTGTTCTCTGTAGGAAAATGGTACACAAATATACAATTGCACAATGGGGAAAAACTTTCCGGGGCCAGCATACAAGGCGGAACACCTGCATTCGACATATTATGCTTAAAACTTCCGTCTACTTTTTGTGTACCATCCGGAGGATTGTTGCACAACCACCAAATGAGTGTATATATGCAAAATATACTAAAGTTGAATCACATTGCCCCCTCTGTTACATATGTATAGCAAAAATAGTAACATGTGATTTACTATGGAAGTTTTCGCACATTTGGGAGCCCTGTGTAATATTTGTGTTGTGTTTTCTAAAAGACCAAAAGTTCATTGAGCAAAGACTGCATCCACCTGTGCCAAACCGGAATATTAAACCAATTTATGTTTCTCAACCCACCATCTATATAAGTTGGAAACGTACGCCCACGCAGTTAGTTTGTGTAATATACATAGTTGTGCTCAGAAATATATGTGTATATACATATATTCTCATTCATTTCAGGGTATTAGCTAATGCGAAATATTAAGTATTTATACTTTCTGTTTGCACGGACTGTAAGAGTTAGGAGGGTGTTTCACTGAAGCATCATTCATAGCTTTCATTCTGTATCGTTATCAGTCTCACTCAGGATGCAGGAAATGAAATCCCTACTAGTGCTCACAACTAAGCACGATTAATGCAACCTCCAAAATTCACATTCCAAGTCTGTTCATTCACAACTTTGGAAGTATACAATGAGGAAGGCAGACGTATGTAAATGATGCCTGGTTGGTGGTGAGTCGCTTGGCGCAATTTTATTTAGCGAGATTCAGGCGTTGGTCGATGAGTACTCTTGTTTATCACGTTGCCCCAAGGCCAACAAATCAAATCAGCAGAAGAACTCATCTGTTACTAAGCACTGTTTCTTATGGACATGAGCCTTGGCTTTCACTATCATATTATTTTTGTCGTAGATATTGCGTTTTGGAAAATTAATTTCGTTCATTGAGCAATATACCCTCAGCAGGTTCGCAATGATCCTGTAGAGTGCATTTGTTTCTAAGCAAAACCTAAGTTTTAATTTAATTTTACTTCACATCACATCACAATCTTCACATCTTAATTTGCTAGATATGTACAATTGTGAATTCTTTGCTATTCATATGATATAAGTTTGCTATGAGAATTTATGTTGTAATCCTTCATAGCATGGAATTACTGGTTTTGAAATAAATCATTTCGAGTGGACAAGGCACATCTCTACAGCATTCTTATTAAAAAATATTTCGGTCAAACCATATAAAATTACGTTGACAAAAAACAGACATAGTTGCTAATGCATAAAATTACACGGCCACCAACACTGTGGAACCTCAGTTCTACAATACTTTTCAATACCGGGCATCCGCTGACTTGTAAATAAAGTTGATTTGTAGTAGTTCTTTGTTATTCTTTCAAACGTGATCAAAAGCTCTAAAGCGGAATGGCTATTGCACAGAAGGGCTAAAAGAACAGAGGAACAACATTTGAAAGGAAAAAGGATGCCGCACATTTTTTTCATGTCGGCAAGTTCCTAGGATTTTTTTTGTCAATCATACAATATAGTATGTAGGATGAGACTTTCACCAGTTTTTAATTTACAGTTTACTAGAATTCGATAAATGAAGTGAGTTTACCTTAAATTTTTAGACGGTATTTGGAATGTATAGGTTGACAAAAAATTCCTGAAGGAAAAATTTGATTAGTTATGAGAAATGAAATCATAATAACATGCACACAGATAGATTATCCCAGCTCTATCGCTTGTAGCGCTCACTTCTGACTTTGCACATAATCATAAAGATATATATATACGTTGTGCGAAGAATGATGGCAGAAATTTTCAGCTGTTGAGGTGGGGAGTGAGAAGGCTTCATACATGGTTAATTAAAGACATTCTAGAAACTCCATCGAAAAGTAGAAGCTCATTAATTACTAGTCGGCTCCTCAAACTATGTATAATATCATAAGGTTTGAGTATAAATATGCCATTGGATTTCAATATTTGTGGATGGAGACAAGCCACCCAAAGGAGGCGAAATTATTCTATGCCATACCATTCCCTTTTCAATTTGAATAACGTTTCCCTTCATATCTTTGCTGGGACTTAGGAAGGAACAGAGTAAAAACGAATCCACACGACAACGAAAGCCCAAACACACGCTCATTCATTCATTCATTTTACCCAGTGTGTACATACATAGGATCTAAGCAAAAGGATGATATTCTCACCATCCGGGTGAGGAACGGAGATTTCAATGAATCGCTCTTTTATATGTGGTATCTGATCCAACACTGGGAGCTCCATAAAAAGTTGCTCGCTTGCACGAGTTGTAGACTCTCTCTCTCTCTCTCTTTCTTTTCCAACTCTCTCATGGCCTATGCATTCAAGAGTCTAAAAATAGATTCACGTCATCACCTCCCTCTACCAACTCAACATACATATGTATATGTACTTCCAACGCTCATTATAGTACTTTCTTGACTTTCACCCAAAATACTGCTTACGTGTGGTATTTTACTAAAAATATAACCATAAAATCATACATTTTTTTCACCAGTTCTTGAATCAAGGGTAGATGATAGTAAGAAAAGTTTAGTTCTTTGTCGGGAAAATTCCGACTCTGCTCGTATAATCCGATTAAAAAGATGTGAATGAAGTGAGTGAGTAAGAACTAATGTCGTTTAATGCTATAGCATTCATTTTTCAAATCAAATAGTTTGTAAAAGTATTGGTGGCCCTGATTCATCTGAATAGTTTTAAAAGGGACAAAAATAGACTTACGCAGAAACTGTCCTTTTCTCCTATTCTATTCATTAGCATTAGGGAGACTAATTGTTTTGTAGGAATCTAATTATGATGATAGAATCACTCAAACATCACAGAAAAACTCGTTTAAGAACCTAGTTTTAAAACTTCTATTGTATCTTCAAAAAGTCAAGTGGATTTCAAGGAGACTAAATATATATGAAGCTAATGAATATGGAAGTGTTGATGTATACAGATGTACATGAAAACGTTTGATATTTAAATTGTATAATGTATCAGGCAGCTTTGGCTGATATTTTTAGAATGCAAACTGCTAATAGTATCTCTTCTCATGATATCTATCTATGCATATCAGATAATGTAATTTTTCAATATACATGCGAGAAATATGAATCTGAAATTTATCTTGGAACAAGATATAAGCAGCTCGGTTACATATGTTCATTTCAGTATGATACGGTAGGCTTCTTTCATGATGGAATTTTGAAGGCCATGAGCAGATACAATAAAAATATTCCTTTTGAAAATAACGTTAAAATTTAAACCATATTCTCCATTTCACAGGGAGATTCATTGAAACAATCGATGACTTCCGAGAAATTTTGTTTATATCGAATGTTGAAATTACGTCATAGGAAATGATTTGTATGGGGTTTTTTACAATTATATCTCTATCAGAAAGCCTGAGTTAAAGACAACATAGGTCAAGAGATTTTGAAGAATGCCGTTGAACCATCATTCATACATATATTCATAAGGGCTCATATTAAGTACATTTCAATATATAATTTTGATGTGTAACGATGCATACAGCAGGGTGAAAATAATTCATATAATTTCCCTTCCACAAATTTCTTTGTCATGCCATTCATTTCATCTGTCATAGCCTTACCACACAATCTCAGAAAGTTTATCATACATGAAAAGCATGCTAAAGAGTGGCAAAAATCGATCCACTGTGGTTTCTGGCAGACATGTTTCCGTCCTTATCTCAGTAAATCAATTAAACCGCAGGGACATACAGCGCTTTTGAATCCTTTTTCCTTCACATATGTCTATTTTTAATAACGAACAAGAAACTATTCACATATAATTAAAACAATGCAGAGAGAAATGCAAGCTCTCCAGTTGTATTGTATTAAACACAGTTCATTTCACAAGAAAGCTAAACTCTTTTCATGGTACTAATTTCCCATAAATTTTGACATATTCACCCACGCATAACCTTTTACATCACACGGGGAAAATTCTCTAAATCAACGAACAACACTGATTTTATGGCTTCAATAACCATGTCTATTGTAGTATTTAGTTAGCATACCATTTTTCATTCCACTTCATAGGCTTCAATTCATTCCATAACGTTTTAGATTCGTTTTCTGTTTCAATCTAAAACTACATCGAAACTCACCATGTATTATGCTATTGTATAATAGAACTAATTTACCTTTTGTTCTGATTTTTGTAGACAACGGAAGCCAGAGATCTGTCATCCCAGCGAGAGCGGACATATTTCCCCGAGGAAAACTTAAACACATCAATTCATATCAAGAGAAACCGACACATTAACTACTGTATCATACAATATCATTCAGAATATTCTTTTCATACAAACAACTTATATATCAAAACTCATGATCATATCTGTTTAAAAAAAATTATGCCCGATAAATTTTCTCTGCACACTGCGTAAACAACATTGATTGATACGAAAACTCATAAAAACGGAATTGAGACTTCCTGTACAACTACAAGAAAAATGAAAATATTACATCGTATTCCTAATTGAATCCTTAGAATTTAACTTCATAATGTCAATCGTGTTCTACTTTTGTTAAGAAGAATCAAAACAAGGCTTTATTTAAAATACAATTTTTGATCTTTTGAAAAGAAAGAAGAAAAAATCATTATTTTGGAGAACACAATATAAAAAGAAACTCATCATAAGTCTTCCGCGCCCACACAACATCCAAATGAGTACAGAGTACTTCTGACAATAACTTTTGTGGGAACCGTTTACTTAAAAGAAACCAAAACTTAAATATATATAGATATATGAAAAACGAAATTTTACCTATTGAATAAGCAATCTTCACTAATAATACAGATACGTATTATAAATATATATCTTTAAAGGTGCATACTGTAAACAGCGTACAAGAAACTACAATAATCATCATCATAGGTTAAAAGTACACAGTCTCCATCAATGTTGACAATAAAAGTGGAGGCAAGCCACAAAGATTCTTGTTGAACCATTGTCGTAGCTTTGTCTATTACTGTTAGGCCTCCATTCAACCGACAATATACTTTTACTGTGAGTGAGTGAAACATAGCTCTATTATAGCATTTAGCATGTCTTTATCCTCTAAATGTCCAAGTCTTTGTGTGACGGTGAGCCTCGGGAACTGACACTAAATTGATCATATCCGACAATACATATTCAAATTGTAAGTATTCCTAATGACGACAATATCGTTGAGAATGGTTATGATGTCAGTAGGAGCCAAGTAAAAGGAGAAAGTAAAAGCAAACAAAGCGTTTAGATCTTCGTGCTCAAAAGTATTTTCGTGTGTAACTGTAAGAATAAAATAGCAAGAATAGGGAGAAAGCTACAAAAGATATTGTGGTGCTCTGTTGTCTGTATATCAACTATTCCAAAAGAGCTCTCTAGTTCTCTCTCTCTCTTGTTGTTCACAGAGTAAAAAGGGAGAAAATTAGAAGAGGAGAAAGGTAAAAGACAGAAAAGTCTCTACTTTTCTTGTCAATCTACTTTATGGTGAGGGTTTAGTTCTTCCAGAAAAACCAAACTGTTGGTTGCTGTAAGCAGCATATAAAAATAAGACTATTAGTAAAATATTACGTCGGTCATTATCTTAAGTAAAGTAAGCTTCTTAAGGACGAGACAAGAGAGGGGGCAAACTGAAGGATTAATAAGTGAATTCTGAGTTGAACAAAAATAAGAGATTTATCTTGCCAAGAGGAAAAATAAAAAGGGGAAATATCGGAGAGGTACTAATGGCTTGTCAAAACATAAAAAAGCCAAAGATGCAGGGAATGAAATGGTCACTAGTCAATAACATTCAATTACTGGCACTCTTGTTGGGTGAAGTGGTAGCCATCGTCTCAGCAGTGTCTGTGGGAGAGAATTCGTTAGGATATGGGAAACAAGGGTATGGGCTTCGTCGAATGCCATTCAAGTCTTTATCTGTGAGCAAGCAAAACATGCAACAACGTCGGCTAAAAGCACCTGGTAACGAAATCATCCCAGCAGTAGGTAGCAATGCCATTTCAGAAGAGCCCACCTGTGACGAGCTGCGTGCAATGTGGCGCTACTACAAACGTCAGTCGCGTGCAGAATTGACAAACGAGATTCCACAGTTTGGGAAAAATCCATTTTTTGACATGCTCCCTGTGGCTCCTCATGCTCCAGTCGTCTCAAGTTTTGGACAGTTCAAAGGTCGCTCGAGATCCAGAATGAGGCAGCAGAATCCAATGTACGGTCGAGTTGTGTACAAGCCAAGTAAACCAAGGGATCGAGGGGGAAATCGGAACCGAAACCAAAAACCATTCGAAACAGTGCGTAGTCTGCTCGGCAAAGGTCCAGCTAGCGCTAACGGGGGCAATCCTGATGAGAATGGACAGAGTACAACAGGCTCGGAAAAAGCTGCTCCGAGAGAGCCTATTGTTCATCTAAGTCCACCCCCGCAACCAACAAAAGAGTCAAGTTTTGAGAAGCTGAAGGAAGTGTTTAGAGAGGAGAGAATGCGAGAGAGAGGACCTGCATTGGCTGCTATTGATAATAGGGAATATGGGAAAATTGTTTTATCTCCTCCAAGGGGACAAGATGGTAGGAGAGCAAATAAGCCGCGGGAACTAATGACTGCGTTTGAGAAAATCCGATTTGGACATGCTGACGATCTTTTAGATGAGGGGATTAAACCTAATCTGGATGTGATGAAGAGACGTACATTACCTTCGCATGTGCTCAAACAACAACTTCCAAAGTGGAAACAACAGTTTCAGAAAAGGAGAGTGGTGTACCACCCAACGCTCCTTTTCTCTTCAGCATCTCCAAGTAGCCAAACCGCATCTTCAAGCTCAAAGTACTTTGGGAAACGGGATGATGAAAATAATAACAATAACCAAGTAGTCCAAACAAATGATAAGCAGCAGCTGGACAGCTTTTACGATACTCAAGATGTTCCATCTTTTCTACGTGAAGATAATCCAACATTTCCCAATGAAAATGTCGACTTTGCCGACTCCAACGTTGGTTCATTTGTCGTCTCAAAACAGAGGAATCCTCCGACCACGGTGAGTTTTATTAATGTTTTCATTTTATAATAATGCACATAATTTTCCGCTTAGTTTTTTTCCACGAATTTCGCTTCAAGCTTTTACCACTTACCATCCCCACTGGTTGAAATAAAATGCTTTCCATCTCTCCGTCACTCTTCACTTTCACTCAAAACTATTTATCGCTCCATACGATGCAAGTAATTTTCTGGGAATCCAAATCTGAGCTAAAGTGTAAGCCACTTTCTTGGCCGACAGTCGCATAAAATGCCGATTTATCCAACGTACATATGGCGAAAATATTGAATTACATGCTTACATGCCACTAATGAGTAGCCGTCCAACAAAAGCATTCGACCATTTCTATTATTATTACGGTATACTACGCTTCACTCTCTTTCTCCTGGTACTGTATGTCCTGAGGTTGTTTCTTGTATATTATTCAACTTTCTCGTCTCACTCACATCCCTGGAGAGGAATCGACTTACATTCTCATCTGGTCAGCACCACCGTTTCTCCAACGCTTGACGCTCACTCTTTCCCTCAATATAATTTTTCATCGCATACAACACTTCACACGATGCACTCCTTCTTTTTCACCCTTGTTCGATTGTTGCTTCACTTCTTCTCTCTCATTTATTCCTGTGACACACATATGTATATGTAAATGATTTGCTGTCCCTAGAGAAACCATGCATGCAACCTCTCTACCTAATAAACCATCTTAGCTCTCCTTTCCTCCATTTTTCGTCCTTCATAGCTGTGTGTGTACATTTTTTTTGTAGTACAGTCACGGTTCTACCCTTCCAGGGACAGAAATAATGGAATGCGATAATTTGTTTCTTTTGTTCTGCTCCAAAAATATTGTATATTATATACCATGCCACTCTATCTTATGATAGTATCACAGAACCATAACACTTTCACACTTGCTTTACAAATCGTGTCCTTTTTTTTCCAAAGTATTATTGTTGTTATACAACTTTAACCACTCAACCATTTTTTTCTGCTCTCTCCTCTCCACCAAAGCTTCACGTTATATCGAGTTCACGCGCTTGAATAATGATTAGATTCACAATCTTTGCGAAATATCTTGCCCCTCCAAGGAAAACGAGAGTTTAGTAACCTAAATGTTCTTTCAGGCTTCAGATTTTGGAGTGCTATTAAGTATATAAGTACCACTTACTTATAAGTCCGATAATAAAATGACATTTAGATAATCCCATCGTGAGTTGGGAATTCTTGGTAAAAGAAATTGAGGAAAATGGTGCAATCTAACTAGGCATCTTCCAGATTTTAAGAGTAAACTTAATTTAATCACATTATAATTTACGGCTCTGGAGACCAGGAGTCTGTCAAAGATTATACAAAGAGAAATGGGGCTTGTTGTTTGCCCACAGCCTAAGGTTTTCCTATTGCTAAATACTACCATATTGTCGGACTTGGAGCTGAATGAATGAAATTCAAGCTGTCTCAAACTTCAGTTGAATGAAGCCTGTGTATTGCTTTAAATCGAAATAGAAAAGAATTCCAATTTCTCAATAGGATGGCTACAGCATCACATGACATATGTTGGGCAAGAGCGTATTTTAACTTATCATTAGTTCTAGGCCAACTTGGGACTTGCTGAACCTTATTCTTAGAATTGTATTATTATTGAAGCCCTCCAACTTACAGTCAGTAGTCAGTTTCTATTATCTAGTTTAAGAAATGAGTAAAATCTTGAATCAGTAGGTTTTCCTGTGAAAAGTTCATTTTCTTGTGGTTTGCTATAATACAATTTTTCTTAATGTTATGATACCAACTCTGTTATTTTAACAACGTTCAATGTTAAAGATGAAGGATAAATCCATATCACAATGATGAATAGAATTGTGATGTCATAGCATGAATGAAACCTTATCTTTTGTTGTGTTTCGTGGCTTACTTTAGCTTGTTGGGTATCAAGTTGTGTGAAATATTAGCTTTATTGACGTTTCTATACAAATAAGGCTTTAAACACATCTCTTGACTTTTTACAAATTGATCTAGCTTTGTAACTTATACTCAGAGGGGCTGTGTATAACTTTTTAATACTCAAACTTGAAGCTTTTGTGTATGTACATATGACGTTTTCTTTTTTTAGTGGAGGGAGTGGAGACAGATGTAATTACAAGTAGTTGGAAGAGTCAATTTACGTGCTGCTTATCTTTTAAAAATGCTTCGAGTAAATAGACGTTCTGTAAATAGCTGGGAATGGAGCAGAATGGAAAGCATAGCTGAAAAATCAACAGCAATCATTGAGCTTCATTTCAGAATAGTTTCATCTATTTCTCACTAGACGAGTCATATTTTACGTTGTAGCTAGATGGAAATGCATAGAATCCTGAATCACCCCGAATATCGAATCTTCTACTGTTTGGCTAGAGTCAGACACGTCACATATGTCCTTGTTTCTAGTTGCAGACGGTGGTGTACTTTTGCTATTGTTGATATTTACAAGACTTTGAATTTAGTGATGTGGTAACGATAATGCTTTCTTGGATTTGGAATTCACATGTGTTACCTTATATTTGCTTGTTCCTGCATAATTCTAAGAATTTTTTTACATGTACAGTTCAAGACTTGTTCTACGTAATGCATTCTTAGAAAATGGCTACAGCTTCAGGGATTCAGCTAGAGGAAATGAAAGTTTCGAAAGGTTTCGTAGATAATTCAAATCTCTAAACGAATGATGATTGTTTTTAACAGTTTTCTAAAACCTAAATGATGCCATTTTGTGCTGGGAGCGAAGTCGAATGATATTTTGCATCCTTGAAAGACTGCTCAGGCTGCTGCTTTCAAATGCAATTTGAATTGTCTATATCAGCGACGAATACACAAAAATGTAGGGTTTTTGTTCATGCTCATAATACACGTAACGTGAACGTTTTTAAGGGTATGCGTGGGTGGAAGTGACATACTTATTTTGTTCGGTTGAATTCATCCGCACAAATGACTATCGAAATATATACATACTTCAATAACACACATTCCCATTTTTATTCTTTTAATAGAGAAATGACGCACACTTTTGTATCACATGGCTTATCAGCGACATCGCTCCATCATCACACAAGAATGATTCACACTTGGCTCAGTCGTTTATGAATGAATTGATCGGAACGTGTCAACAATAGTTGATTGTAGCCATTACTTTTGATGGATTAGAAATTGTAACATTTCAATAGTAGCCCTTCCACCTATTTTAATAATAGCGTGAACGTTGTCAGGTCAAATGTTGGGCGTAAGTTGAGACGCACACGCAACCTTGCTTCTTTGCACAGACTGAAATAGAATCCTACACGAGAAATATTTCGATTCCTAAAATACTTACGTTGTATTAAAGCAATAATAATCCTTTGTTGGAAGCTTTTGTGTTCCATCATAGATGTTTATCATGGCCCGTCAAGCGGACAGGAAAACTACGAAGAAAGAGGCGGAATATTTTGATTAGGGGAATTTTTTTTACACTTATTTCTATATCCTGGATTCAGCAATCCAATAATTTAATATAGTTCCATAGATGCTTATTATTAGTATGTATTATTTTGCTCACATACAGCAGCTGAATCCAAATTGTAACAACTGGCTCAAGTCAGGTGAATCAGGTTATATTTGAGTTCCTTTCAGACGTTTCCTAATGACTATATTCTAATAAGCATCCCTTTTAAATCTATTATTTAGGTATATAGTTGGGGTAAAGTGTAACATTCATACGAACATGTGCCTTTTGCTCCGTTTATCCATAAATAATTGTACAGGCTGGACCAGTTACGATGAATACTTCATGGCTATTAAAAAAATTTTTTAAGCATAGGAAATCATTTTAATGATATCTAAAACGGAATAATATTTTATATTTTCCGGAGTCTCCATTTTGTTTGTTCACAGTTTGTTGAACAATGATAGCGTGAACTTAATTAACAATTTCGCAATGCTACACGTATGATATAGTAAGAAATTTGTAGATCTATTTTATCTCAGTAAACCTAGTGCTTATGATTGGACTCGCTTTACCTAACCAAGGCAATCTGAGAAAATATAAATGTGACTAGAATGATTGATCACCATTGAATCACTTTGAGCATAATATAGATTTAGCTCATTGCGTAGGCAAGATTACATCATATCGGCTGTCCAAACCAAACATGTGGTAGGAAGAAGGAATATGAATCGCTAGCTTTCTGTAAAATATGATAAAAAAATATGCACGAGTCTCCTCTGCACAGATGGTAGTCGTTTCATCTCAAATGGTTTCCCTGGGATGACAATTTCCTCCAAATATTACAACATTATAAATAACCATATTGGTATCAGCTATTTATTTCCTGAATTCTTATCACATACTTAAGTACTATGTTGCCTTTTATGTCAGATACTTACTACCTACCCATGGGCAAGGTCTGCAAAATTTTGTTAAACTGTAAAAATATTTTGATAGAAGAAGTTTAGCCTTTCGGAATATTATTGCCAATTATGCCCCGTCCTTGAAACATGGGCAGTATTTTGAAAAAAGGTGAAAAAATTGGTTCTTTGCTACATTCCTCAAAACTCTGATGTTTGTCTTGCCAATGGTATTAATTATGACGTCAATATATTGTAACATGATAAGATTATATCACTCCGTAGTTTTCTGACCAATGCCAAACAAATTTGTAAACTCTACAAGCAAAGTTTGCAAAATACTTCATTAAGTTTTCAAAATAAGACGATTATACTTTCGCTTTCATGTACTTAAATTAATCAAAAAATCAAAGGAAACACATCTAATGTACAAAGTCAGGGCAACGGTTCAAAATATCCTTAAAGCTGCATTGATGTAACACAACTGAAGATAAAAGGTTCAAGATTTTGTAATAACAGTAACTCTGTGTTTATAGAATGTGCAGTATATTACGTCGATGTGACAAATGATACAAAGTAAACCTTAACATTTGCTACAGAAAGTTGTATTGGAGGAAAGAAAGAAAAAACAATGTGTTTTGAAATCTCAAAGGAGTAAAGTCACCTTGATTTATTCCATACCTTGTAACGAGCAGCTTTGTACACAATACAATACTGGTTCTTGCTAACACGTACATTCCCGTAATTCATTGAGTTAGGAAAAAAACATACACACTGCATCACCGTATCTTTTTGGTGCAAACCTGCTCAGCAGTGTCGTCAAATTAAGTCTCTTGGGAATCATAATGTTGCTGGCTTTAGCTGATGGTCACGCCATGACTGCTATCGAAATCTGGTGGACTCCTACGATTTTGGAGTCGTTTCGTATCGTAAGCTGATAGTGTGTGACAAGCCCAGTTTTTGATCTACAGTAGCATATCACAGGATTTAATCCAACCAAACTGATCCACATCCTTCTCTCTCTCTCTCGTTTCTTAGCCATTTCTCATGTATGCCCCCTTTTATTCAGTACACATAAAAAAAGTGGTACAGTGGATGGAACGTGCCGATTATGAAACAAGGTTCAAGTCAAGTTCTGATCCATGTCCGCCCACCAATTACTAAAATCATAATGCAAAATTTACCCACTTTTAAGGACCCCATTTCAAATGAAGTGGGGTTGTTTGATGTTCATAACAAAGGAAAGGTCGATAAGATGTGAGTGTAGTGGGAGGTAAAGTTTGAAGTTTCTATCTGCGATGTGGCCCACACAATAAAAAAAAGTTTTTTACATCATTAAAACAATTTCGTGGAATCCAGGAAGACAGAATCTAAATTCTACTTACATTGATCATGAAGCACGTTTCCTGTTTTAAAAGTCTTTGATTATGTATGATGTTATGGACTGGATGGATCATAGAAGAAACCGCTCTGCTTTGCTTCTTTATTAGAAAATGATGCATGTTTTTTTCTGAGAATAAGTGAATAAATCTTGATTTCCAACTAATTGATATGGCTGACATGTTGGAGCTGTTTAGTTAATAGAGAGACGTCTCTGTTCTCAGAATGTATAATTTTGGAGGCTCCGTATTTTTTAGTTTAGTTATTCCAAATAGTTGGTTATCAGGAAGTAGAAAAACGATTAGCGAACGAGGAAGGAATTAATTTATAATCATTGTTCATCAATACTTCCAAGGATGTGATACTTTGCTAGGAAAAAGCACAAAAACACAAATGGGATCCAACTTTTCATGACTCTGCACAAAGTTATCCTAATTTTCTCTACAAAACTAAGATGTGTGAATCATGTTTTGAGCATTTTTAAACTTTCTTTTACGTCACAACTCTCCGCTTCCCGAATACACTTGACCGGATTTCGTTGGTATAAAATATGTTTACGTTTTTACTGAAAAATGAGTGCTACGTGCAGATAAATCGTTAGAGCTGGAACTTTTTTTTTGGTGACTCTTTTCATGAATTCTAAGTTAGTACATGCATACATTACCCCTCTTATTTAGATAAACAAGGGGGTAAATGGCAGCTTACACATACATTTTTTTGTATATATTGCCAACACATTATTGTTGTTGAGAAATGCTGTTATATTTAGCCAACGGAAAAGTGTCGCCCATAAAATGCAAAGCTTACACAGTCAAAATGTGTTTTAAACTTATCTGAGAGGACGAAACAGAATGTTAATGAAGAATTTCACAACACATTGTGTATGCTTTTCTCCCATAAAATGAAAGTCTCTCTGTTTGGTCACAGTATATTAGATGTACATTCAACTGCCTCTTGTTCATGCTGTCGTACTAATGTTGCTAAAAAAATTCTAAGCTTAGCTCATGACACTTAATCCGTGAAAATTAAGCAGATACAAAATCCTCCGATAAATTCCCTTTTGTTTGGAGTGTAAACACAGCTTTTAATTCAGCCTTTCTAAAACAACGAAACGTTGAGCTTTGTGGAAAAAATGTCTTATGACCATGTTATTTTGGTAGAGATTCGGAAAGTAGAAAGAGGAGAGAACATAGCGCTATCTCATATCTGTTTAGGAATATGAGGGGGCTCCTCTTTCTCTGAGACATTTTTTTTGTTTAATTTGCTTTGATCACACAGGATATTTTATAACGACTTCCATAAATATGATAATACTTAGATGCTCTCTATATTAGCAATGTAAAGTTCTCTCTTGGCTGTAAAAAAATTTTTTCTTTTCTAATAACCTGATTTTTCTCCTAAGTTGCAAAAAATCCTTTTATATATGTTGATGTAATCTAATGTCTAAGTTGATCAAAGGAACTGAGAGCCTGTAAAATAATCTAATGGCATTTTATGCTTCTGTAGGTGGAAATACCAACTTGTGCGGAGGTGGAGCACCAAGCCTGCAACCAAACTTTGGACTGTTCCTGCATCGGATTTGCTCTGTATAGATGCTACTTAAACGAGTGCCAAATCCTCCCATTAGCTTTCTCTGGTGAGTCTTTTCTCTACATTTTTTTGGTCTATTTTTAGATTCTAATGCAAATCAGTGTGGCACACATACACAATTCCCTCTTTTTTCTTTAAACAATCACAAACGTAATCCTTGGGACCACAGAAAAAAATGTATTTTTGGGTGACTATCAGTGTACAATTTAATGTGAATGTTTTTATATATATACATCCATGCATATGTACATATGTACCTGGAAATTAAAGCTGGATTTATAGTTAAATTTAAAAAAAAAATCCAGAGAGCTAGTTAGTGAGACCCACTTATAGTATATAGTGCTTTAGCAAGCACCCTTCGGTAATAATATGCTTGTTTTGTTTCATATGCTCCAAAATTAAAGGAAGAGTGAAAGAAATGTATTCGGTTAGTAGGAAATCTACTACAAGATGTAGGTAAATGAGAAACCGTAAGAAGAGGAGGATTGCTTGCTCCTTCACTTGACTCTCTAACATCATATTAACAAACGATGCTGAAGCATAATCATTTTCCGTATTTTTTGTAAAGGTGTGAGCTTTAGAAGGTTGATGCGGGATTCCTAGAAAATTCAATTACATTTTAGTTTCTTTTGTATTCGTTCACAGCATCCTTATATATTCTTAACAAGTCGTTACATCACATTACACTAGAACTATTAAGGAAAAGCTAGAGAATGAGAAGAAAAGGGGAGAGCATGATAGGGTCTATAGCAAGGAGAAAACCAAAGGTAAAATAATGGTGTGATATTTGAATGGGAACGTGAAAGTGAAAAGAATTGCTGAAAAGGACTTAGCGTGGGTGGTTTGTGGTTTCCGTTGTAACATTCTACACACAATCTTACAGTCACTCGCTGACTACTTATATACTACAGGCTCCAATTTCTGGTCATTTTCTAAGTAAAGGGAAAGAGATTTACCATGGATTTTAGAAAATGAAAGTGGGAAAAAAGGAATAGGAAAGGGAAGGGAGCTCAATTTTTATCAAACTGAGTGAAAGAAGAAAACCAGGTTTTCACTTCACCACTTTATGGCCTTCCTCGTTTAGGAAGAAAATTAAGGGAAAGTAAAATGATTTCTTCCTGGAATCGTTGAAGACTCGTTGCCAACTCAAGTCTTGGAGGCTGATTGATAACAAAATATTCTTTACTACGTAAATGTGTCGACGTATACCATACGTTTTATAGAGTTAAATTTAATGCCGTATAAAAAAACTTGAGAATGATACCAGGTTTAGTGTGCCCTTTCATTGTCGGTTAATCCTTATTCTCATGAAAATCCTTGTGAAATTACAATGGTTAAGCATATTAGATCTTGTATCTACTTCGAGGAAAAGCCTAGACGCCGTTTCCCCCGATTTCGTTGAAAAACACCAATGCATCTGAAACTCATCTTCTTTAATGAAAGTTTACCATGATCGTTTAAGCTATCATTTTGTTTGATATCTATGAGTAAAAGGGGTGTCTCTTTACTGTCCCGATTAAATTCTCTAACTTAATCCCAATAGTGCTTCTTTTCACGTGTATGGTAACCTTCTACCCGAAAGTCATATTTGGAAATTATTTTTAACTTACGTTTCTCTTGCAGCTCAAATGTTGGCATTTGATTTTTCTAAGATGACTTAACCTTCTTTTGATTCGTAATCGGATTGAATTTCTTAAAATGTAATGGGATACATAATTTTACGTAAGACAACGTTTCGAGTTTCACCATCAGCAAATTTCGAGAGAGAAGGAAATTTAATATAATCCAGCTGCAAGGTTTTAAGTACCTATCAAACGTGTTACATAACGAGTAGAACTCCTCTTCCTCTTCTTCATTAAAACATTATGTTTGCATTAGTACACCTACTCACGTCTCACAGTGGTTAAAACACGACTTGAGGGCACATCAAAGTGAAAAACATTGTTTGTTTTAACTGTTATATAAAGAGTGTTTGTTGTCCTTTTTTGGTTTCCAGTACAAGACGAGGCATCATCAACCAACGATGACACTGTGTCATCTGACACACATTCCTCTGACATTTGGCACTCTGAACCAATAGCATCTGAGAAACTTGGAATTTGGGAAGAACCTGGGGATGTTTCAAGACTGACTATTCAATCAAAGAAAAATGATGAGGGTAAAGAAAATAAGCTTACAGATGCGACGTATCTTCTGTTACCGGAAGACAAGTCCTATGCATAAAGTACATAACAAAAAAAGAAAGCGGTTGCTGTAAAGTCGTAACTATGTAAGAGGTTTTGTTATTAACTGTGACTGCAAGGAAGCACTTTCAAATAGCTTTTTAAAGCTTCGTGACTATGGTGCTGTGCATGTGGTAGGTCGAAGAAATACTATCTTTGTAATATCATGTGTGTAGTAGTCTGATTACTACATTACCTATATATTTCATTGCGTAAAGGCAAAACAATTTTAATCTCCGTGGAACACGGTTATTTAAGGTGAAGAAAGGTGTAAGTACGATATGTCGCCCACGTCTCCCCTTAAGAAACTCAAGTAATTAATCATAAAATATAATTTAAGACGTAGAAGTCATAGATTAAAGAATAATGGAAGGAGTCATTTCAAACTTGGTATAACTTAAAAGGTTTGACATTGTCAAATACATTCTTAGCATTATATATGAATAGATATCAATAATAATCCATAAATATTCCTTGGGTTTAAATATCATCAAACAAAATCTGAAACACATACATATGAAAAACTTGAATATATCAAAAAATACACATATGAGTTGAAATTGCGTACAAGAAACTGATATAATATGAATGTATGTTTATCAACCAACTTTTAGCTATCTCTTAAAGCAAATTCTTTGAAGTCTTTAGTATGAAAATTTGAATAAGACGTGTTTTCATACATAACCTTATCCTAAAGTTTAAAATGCTTTTCTCTACTAGATTGGTGTGAATAAATATCTGTAAAAGTTTTGATGCTGGCGTAACTGAACTTGTGTGTAAACAGAGAATGAGCGGCTTTCCTTCTCGTATTTGGCTTACAATGCAAACTCTGGTAGCTAGAGAATTCTTACTTTTCCATATAATTCTTTTGGGATCCAATATACTATCCAAAAAAATACCTAATTTGTCTCAACATTTGAATACAATTGTGATATCAGATAAGTGAACATGTAAAATATTGCAGTAAAAATCATGTACGCATGAATGAACATTTCGAATGCCAAGAAAAATTCTATTACCTAGCGTAGGTGTCTGAACATCAGATCAAAAGAAATATACTAATGAATACGAAACTTGAACTAGTTAGCAATTTAGCTTCCTTTTCAAATCGGATAATATAATTATCAATGTAATTATAATATATATATATATGTATTCATCAGAAAAAACTACAGAAGAGTGAAACGTCTCGACAATAAAACTGGACGCCGACCTCGACTTTAAGAATGAATGTACAATAAATACATTTTAACTAAATAGAACGGAAAAAAATTAATTGGTTACTTGAGTTACTATGTAACAGAAACGAATATATAGTTCCTCAACAAAAACCTTTCTCTAATAGGCAGGACAGGAACACCTTTTACTTTCAGTTTTTTTGTACATCTTGTTGAGGTGAGTGTAAAACATACGAATTTATTATGGGGGTAAATATATATATTATGTATTGCCTTTTCCTGACAATAAAACAAGCCAAAATTGGTCTTTTTCTGAGATTTCATGTCATTCATGATAAAATTAGTTTCCTAGGTGGTGGGGCACCCAGTTCCAAAATGTGGTAAAGTTACTTAATTTCTCTATAACTATGAGAAAAAAACTCTATTTCTATCTTAATTCCATTTCTGTCCTCAACTGATTTTGTGTCTACTTCAAAAATAAGTGTATTTAAGTAGTTGACTGTGGGATTTAAATGAAGGCACTGTGACAACTAAGTTCTTAAAAAAATAGGTATGAGAACGTGCACATATTGCAATTCTTGCTAATTCATCGTAATCCTTCTAATTATAATATTTTAAAAACCATGTCAACTAATAGTATGTGGTCATTTACTTGCTAATACTTCCGACAGAAAATAAAACTATACCTATATATGTACTCTATATAGTGCAAACTACAATTAATGATAACTTTGAAAACGGCACGTCTTTCTTTCTATATACCATAAAACATGTATGTACTACTTATTTGATGCCATCTACAGCTGTAACACGTTCCTGCTCTGGGTAAGGCTTAGATTTATGTACATAGTGAAATGAAAGGCAAGAATAATTACAGCTTTAAATATTGTCATCAATCAATTTACATACTCTAAAGAATAATTTAGCAATCCAAATTGTAGCACCTGCTATTTTAAATGATGATGATGTGATGTATATCTAATATAACTATTATATTTAAAAAATATACCTATATATAATTAACTGGCTGTTAAAGGAGAATTTTTTTAGTGTTGTAATTTTTGTGTGAAATAGATACCAAAATGTATACTAGATTGTGTAGAAATTGAGAGACTTTAAAATTATAGTACCTTTGAATAGTAAGTTGTTATCACGTTAAGTTTCGTGTGACGACCCTCTCTTTAGGTCAACCATTCTGTATTTGTCAATTTAAAAATCATGCATGAAATGAGTAATCTTTATAATAATATTATACAGTATATAAAATTACAATAACCTATATATATATATATACGAGTGCACGTGTGATGAACAAAGAATAAAGAATCTTCCGTGCAGCAGTGTACGAGTTTATTTTACCTTTATGTGAAAACTCTTTGGTTTTGTGTTATTCCATTGTATTAAAGGAAATAAAAACTGATCCTCAAGCGTGCAAAGATTTACGGTTTTAAATTTATATTTTCTGAATGTAATTCGACAAGGATAGCATAAATATTATGATTTACGTACATACAATTATAGTGGCTCTACATTCCATTAGTTGATAGTGAAACAGATTTTCCACTTTACTGTTTCTCGTATAAATGCAATCAACTCTTTATTGTTCCCAATAAATAGGATGACGGCTGCTAAACAAATGGAAAAATTAAGTTACCAGGCGTACATAATGTATCAATAATATATATTGAAAACAAAAACTGAAAATGTTATATTACTACTAGTTTGAAGCTTTGAATTGGAGACTCATACATATGAACGTATGTGTGCTATGTAAATAAAAGTTAATATGTATGTGTACTTGATGTTTTCCATGCATGTATTTGAGCTGTAAATAAAAGGAGAGTAGCTTATGGTTTATTTTATATTTATTTTGGTTAACATTGCATCTTCACAAATCAATCAACTTTGGATCATCATCATTGTAGCTCTTGCTTCCATTTGGTCATAAATCAGCATCAAAATGAAAATCATTTGGGGCAATGTTAGACATGCAAAAGCCGAGAGGACGTATTAGGATGCACACCCATCAAGTCAAGTCAGTAAGCCATGGCTTACACAAGCTCGTGACTATGCAGAAAAATCTTCGCAATTTCGCCTTCCGACTCGTATTTTGTATCAAGAAGGATGTCTATGAACAACAGAACCTAATTGTTGCAATTTGATGCATCATATCCTTTTCAGAATTTGCTATTAAACATCTGGTAAAAGCTGTAAAAGATATACTAATGATTCTTCGTCAACTTAGTTCCACCGTTTCATACCTGAGGTTTTAATATAATCTGAATTAACACGATAGTTTATCAGGGGAAGAGATTGAATGAGATCATATAATGGCTACGTAGCATTTTTTTATTGGCGTAATCCTTAATGTCATATCGGAATTGAAAACCTAAAATTTCAATTCCAGAAAAATTAGCTGTACGTTGGCTATGTGGTGAAACCCGAGACTGATTTACGAAAATCGAGCATTTCTTCAGACAATTCCACTTTCACCACAGTAAATTAGCATAATTTGACACTACAAATTCATTTTTTTTAAATCCGTGCCGTAGATTAATCTTTTACTTTAGAACTGGGATCTGGTTTAATAGATTTGATTTTTATTTGCTTCGTTTATGTATATTTACGTCACTTTAAGGTAATTTTGTTCTTCCGTGGAAGCTACGTTGAAAATATCTAAACATTTGGCGAGTTTCCGAATAGAATTCAGACTTATATACATAGAAGCCATGTACTTACGTCTGTTGCTCTGATCCGGTCTCTGACATTTAAATAATTACCACAACACCTAACTACGGGTGAACAAATGTATATACGTCAACATCCATGCCCCTATTAATCAATAAGACAATTGTTTGGTGACGGAAAAGAAACAAAAAAAATCGAATGATTGGAATAGCGACGTCAGTTGAAGAAACCAGTTGGTTCGGGGGCGAATGTTATTAAACTGTCCTAATACGTAAGGACTCTTTCATTAAATTAAGTCTTGAACTTCTTTGATACTCCTACGTACAAATCCTTTTATATGATACTTTGACTCCAAGTTCATATTTCTCACTCAACATCTGCTTATCAATAACTCAGAAAATGAATTAAACGTCTTCAGGAAGTACGTTGACATTAATTTTACAACTTACACTTCTCCATTATAACTTTGGCACTGACAATACGGTTACTCGTGTAAAAACCGGCCTCCTGTCTCAGATGACGCAGATCATTAACACCTGTCCACATAACAACACAATTGAGATGATTACATGATGATGATACAGTTTAAACAACATATTCAAACTTTCATCAAGCTTCAAACAAAAAACAATTTATTAAAGAATTGTTGCAGCTTCAACGCTGAATCAACTTGTTGACCATGTTATGACATCTTCTGGAGTTTGCGGTGAATTGGGAATACAACGGGTGAAATATGTTGGTACTAACTAGCTCCCACAACTCAAGGAACGAATGTTGAGGAAGAAAGCCACTAAAGCACGAACTAGTTGTTATTAAATCCATAGGCCAGGCCTGTCTGGCCATACTATGAAAAACGTTCATGTCGTGTCCCATTTAATTCATTTCTCATGTATGGATTGTATGCTGCAACACCAACCTATCATAATATATTATGTTTAGTGCTGGATACTGAACATTTATGAAAAAATACGTAATGTCTAGACAGACATGCTCGAAGCAATGCAGCTACTTTGAAAATAAATTTATGACGATGACAATTTCGGACGATTGGACGTAGGTTTAATTCCAAGCACTTTGTTTCTTCATAATTTGTACAATAATTACACTGATGAAAAGTAAACCTAGTACCAGTCGAGTAGCACGATTGCATGTCCTAAGGAAATGATAACAAGGGATTTTTTATTTTCACGATGCCCTAAAACTGTGACACGTTTGTTAACATGTGGCATTGAAAATGTGAGACGATTCATTGGTTAGCAAATTATATAAACACTCAGCATGCATCAGCAATCATCGAATAAATGTGTCCGTAAAGTCCTATGAACTTTCATGTAAAATTTATAATTCATTTAGTATGAGATTATGATTATGACAATTATGGTAAATACTGTATTCTATCTTCATGCTATTTTGTCTTCAAGTTAGGATGCATCCGTAGTTTGTTATGCTAATTAAAATCAATCAATCAAGCTACTTGTCATTTTATGGATATGAAATATAGTAGGAAAACCTGTCCTTTTTTCCAAGCTAAAAAATGTATCTAGTTTTAGAACATGGTCCCTCATTACGTCGCAAGGAGATTTCTGAATGTATGATTTACAACATGTTCCTTTAACTTGGGCATTTAACCCAAGCTGTAATTCTTTCACTTTAGCCCGATTCCATTTTCACCCCATTAAATGGTCCACCTCCATTTCCTTTTCTATTTCAAGTTTGAGAATTTCTGTTTCTAAAATAAATTTCTGACTATATCTTAAATCAGAAACCAAACTACGTACGTAAACCATACTAATTTATTTCTTTTATTTCCATCCTAAATTCAGACATTTCTAACCTAATCCACCACCACTTACATGGTCATAAATCTCGACAACTTCCAGTGTCACAAAACAAAATGCCATCATAATTTAAAGTAGCGTAAGTTTACGTTTAAAAAGATTTTTAAAACTTCATTTTCATTATTCGATTCTTTCATTTCCAACCTTTTATGAAACAAACTCAATATACACTGAAACGTTTCTTTACATACTTGGTGTCTGCACATAAAAACCTTCTACTTTAGTTCTTGGACTCATTGCTAATCATCAGTGGGAGGACCGTTTATTCACTTCCGAAAACCTAAAGACATCTTGCGGCTAAACCTTCTTCTAAAGTGAGATTCCTTCTCAAAACATTTACTTTATCTGGAAAGAGATGGCGCATAAGTGTAACAGAATAGATGAACGGATGGTGAAAGTAAGTGAAAGCTATTTCCAGAAAAGTTGTCAATGACGGTATGTACTATGTACTTTGTTCGTAAGTCAAGTATGCGTTTTCTTGGCATTTGGTTCAACATTAAATGTAATTATCCACAAGCAGGCAGTATACGCTGTTAAGGCATGAAATTTTTCTAAATCGTGTGGGAAAATACTTTAAGAATACGATTTTTAATTTGAAATCATTCCATTAGGACGTTCTTTTGTTTTTAATATCCTGTGATAACGTGAGAATATGTAGTTTCTAATTTTGTCTTATGTTCGAATGTTGACGGTAGCTTAGCACAGACTACCTTAGAACTGGGTATATTTGTAACTCAGTTGGATTTTTATTGGCCAAACAGAAGTCTGAAATTATTTCAAATGTATTTTTTCTAACTGAAGTAAATAGAGACCAGGATTAATGAATATTCGGATATATGATGGTGATTCAGCCAATGTAAAGAGTCTAGGCGTAAAAAATGAATTGTACACACGCACATTGTCTTGCAGTTTGGTCCATAACTAATTTAACTTATTATTATTCTTGGGTGTTGCACTGTCTCCGTTTTCTAGTATTGGAAATACCTGAAAACAAATTGTTAACTGTTTTCTGCTCTTAAGGAATTTGTACTATTATATTGCGAAGATAATTAGTTTCTAAATAGCAGAAATAAATTCAATCACGTGATAATGAACCTTACATACTGAATATTTGTTTTGAAGATGGATAAATTATTTAAGCGTTAACAGCTATATTTTTCATTTGAGATGTAGGACCGCAGACGGTCTGACGAGCCTAGGAATCGTCAAGGCAAGTAGATAATGCATTAGGAAAATAAACGCCAAGTTTCCTCACATATGTCTGAATCAGACGATGAAATAAAGGGCTAAAAAGTCTATTTTGAATGCAGACAAAATCGGAATAACATTTTGACAAACAAATGCAAAAGCCGCAAATAAATTGAGATATGCAGCAGTTTAGCTTCAACAATTCGCAAAATTTAGCCACCTAATCATAAATTATTTATACACAGTTCTTACAGTAATTATAAGGAATCCTTATTGAGCGACTGGAACGTCTGCATTTACCCCAAATTAACTTTTAATCCTCATGTGACTACCGTTGCGCATTCACAACGTCCCATTGCAGTTTTAATTAAAGGTTCAGTGTGATTTCGGTCATTAGTTTTTCATAAGAATCCCCGAATATGAGTTCTTTCAAGGACAACATAATAAAAAGTATGCAGGTCTATTGACAGCAGTGCCGCTGTTAATTTATTCTGATATGCGACATTCCACTATTATCAACAGCAATGCATCAATTTTGAACACCAATGTACAAGCTCATGCTGCATAGAGCCGCTACATAATATACATGTACAAAGTACACTGTCAACCGTAAGGTTTTTGTTGATGAAATAATCAATAAAACATGCACATGTGTCTGGAAAAATTATTGATGACTCAGTCTGTATTTACGTTACATAACATATTATATTAAACACGTTCCAACGCCATATCTAAGAATCTACCTTAAGTACTTATGGAAGTTCTACTATCCTCTTCAAAATTGTACATTAAAAATACCAATCTAAATACACTCGTAGTGCATTTCCAATATGCCACGCTCATTTCCTCATAAATACCATATTTCATAAGTTATCAAACCAAATGATACAAGTGCTCACTCAGTTGTATTCCTTCCACCACTTAACATTTCTATATGAATTAATATTTGTGCTTAATCATTTTTTATAAATAAATTTTATACGCCAAATTAATATTCTGTGGAGTAAAAGACAATGTGGCTTAAAAGCAATAAAAGAGCGAGTCGGTTTTCTCATTAATCGCACTTATTAAGGAGGGAATAGCATGGTTTCTGCAAGTCAAGTCTCTGTCACAGCGTTTACGAACGGGGGAAATTCGCAACTTACTTTCTCCACTAACACTATATGACGGTGAAGTTGTAGCATACCAAAAAAATACAATATGTTTCACGTAGGATAATCCTAGGGAGGTTGTAGGTATGATGTTGGAGTCTCTCACTACCGTTGAGTTGAGACAAGGAACATAGCAAGTGATCGCTACGTCCTGTGCCACTCGACAAAACTTTCTTTTTTAGCGTTTACTTGCACGGCAATCCATTTCTAATACTTGAACCTGATGTGAGCCTCTCTTGAGCTTCAGTATGCAAGAGAGCTTTGGAGGTAGCGGACGGTAACTGGAAAGTTGTTCTCCACATTCTCCATCAACATTCACCAGTTTGTTCTCCCGACTCGGCTCATTGTGCTGCTGTGTAGTTATGATAGCGAACACGTGTTTAGGGGAATAGATGAGCAAAGAACTTCAATGATCTTAACCCCTGTCATTTCGTTTGGGGAAAAACATTTTTCACTGTGTGTTTTCTCACCCTCATTCAGTTAGAAAGCTGAACTTGTTCTCATTTTATCTTTTTTGTTCAAAGTTCTTCTTTGGCTGACAACTTCAGGCTTTTCATTCCAAGATTAAAGATAAATAATAAGCTATTAAAAACAATATATAGTGATAAGTGTCCAACTAGCATCTTAAACCTTTTGCTAAAAACTCTTACGTTCTTTTCTTCGTTAAGGTTAATTAATTATTAAGGGATAGTATCAGAGGTTATAAGCAAGTTTTGTTCCGCTTTTATGTATATAACATTCTTCACCGGTCAGGTTTTTGGATATTGAACTAATACAATGTGTTTGTGTAGTATAACTACTATGAACGTTGGTTTTGTGCTGTATGCGATGATGAAGAATCTAAGTCTTGGTAAGTTGACACCGATAAAATAATAATGTTAAGTGAATCGCATTCCCATTGTATATGAACCCATTACTTTTCCCATCATTGCTTTATCTTCACCAGTTTTGTTTTTTTGGTGAATGGAGCAAACCTCACCTTTTTTAGTCAGGTTTATCATATGCATGAATTTATTACATAATATAAAAAGGCTATATAAACTCCAAATATGTAATTGCAGTAAAATGACGAAACGACAAGTTTGAATTTTTGAATATACAATACCACATTATGGCAGTTTATTCTGGACAATGTAAAGGCTTGTACTATACGTTCGCTTTGCATTTCAATGAGAACCAAGTTTTAGAATTTAAGCAAATATACCCAAAAAATATCCCGTTTCAATTTCAATTTGTTGTGTTGTACTTGTACGTGTTTAATGATATTTTAGTAAAAATCCATGAAAAGTTACAAATTGAAACCACGCCAACCTGCGCACTTTATGACCTTTATATATTTTAGTACAAGCACAGTCACAAAATTTGTTATTGTGTAAATAGGTACAACATATTTATTTCGTCATAAATCAAGCTCAGAGTTGGTCGAGGTCCACAGTCCAAGCATACCCGTTAATTTTTTTTTATATCAAAATGGTCATGTTTCTTGTCAAAAGGTTGTGACACATGATGGATTAAGCCAGAGAAATAATTCCAGCTGCCAAGTGAAACTAAAGCACGAACATATCAATAGATGCATACTACTTCAAGCACAATACCTTTCTAGTTCCAACGTAGCCCATTTATGTTATACATTATAAGAATAACAATAAAAGCTTTATCGTCAGTTTAGGTCGAAGGCCATGCATATCTCCCCATCCTTTATCAAACTACACATATATGGGTCAGTGCGCTTTCCTGTTTGTACCTCGTACCTACATGCAAGGAGAACATGAGCGATGTAATGTTCACAAACTTAACATGATAGGAAAATAGCAACACAACACAACAACGTACCCTCCAACATTACTTGTCAATTACAGCCATACTACTCCTTCACCGTTTACCTAGTCACCGTCATTTTTCATATTAAATTCTATTACAACTCCACTCTTACCTCTCCTACGAATTCATGACTGTTTACTCTTGTAACACAAACTCATGCATGGGAAGACCCAAGAAGTTTGGAATGATGTTTGCAATTGAATTGAATTTACACATGCATACTCTCAAATATGACACGCAAAACACTTTAAGTGCACACTGTACTCGTTAATGTAAGGCGGTTGTAATTATGAAATTATGAGTGAATATTTGAAAACCTCCCTCCCACTCGAGACTACTCTTTGTATACAGATTCTCGTTATGATTTATTTTTCGAGCTACTTGAACATTTCATACAAACGAAAATCCTAAGTTGTTGAACGACTAAAAGTTTGCTCAATCCAAATATGTGTGGGCGTATGTGGAGTCCAGGTAATCAAATAAGCGACGGATACTTTCAACTGTCTAACATTCAGATGAAAAACTAGAATTGCTAAGAAAGAGTGGGCCTAAATCTGTCATTATTATTCACGTAAGGTTGACCACATTTGATGGACAGGGTAGTTTGGATTTGTAACTATGAATTTGTTGTAAGTCATTGATAGAAACAGACTGATAATAATATAGACGGTATATTCAAAAAATCATCATATCATCAAATATTAACCAAGTTTTGAAAAACATGAATTCGATATCGATTCTTATACGCGTGCACGTCAAAATTGTGAAGCTTAAGGTATATTCGGCGCCCTATACCCCTTTCTCTATCTCTCCCTCTTTCTTTCCTTTTGAATTTTCTGACTTTTTCATAATGTGGAAAGTTTCGAAAGATAAGGTCATAAGATTGTTATATATGCGCATTAAATCCACAAAGAGATTGTGAGCTGTGCTCCTTGGGAATGGAGAAAGCGTGGATTTTGGAATCCTAATAACACTATACCTCCTGTGGTTTACAAAGTACTAATATTAATAATTTACTGTAAAGCCGTGAAAGTGTGAAATTGCTTTAGGAGGTTGGATGTTTTCAATGAAATTATTTCACATTCCGCCTTTACAAGGTCTCGACTGATCAGCGGCCTTACATAGAATATTATGGTGTACAAAGAATTGGTTGAAAATTTTCATTTGCTTAAATGAACTGTAATGAAAGCTTTCAGAAAAGGGGATCCCTGAAGTTAGCTTTTATTATCATCTTTGCACACGGCCATTATCAGGAAAATGCATGTCGCCACAGAAGTAAGGACAAAAGTTTTGGGGCAACGCTTGCCACACTTGATTATATAAATTTTGCTCCTTCAATTACAAGCTCCCATATTTTCTCACCCCATGATTAAAAAATTGTATGTGTGTGGAGAAAAATTTCTATTGCAAGAAATGCAAATAAAAAGGTTTAAGTTTTAAGACGTTTGAACTCAACCACACTCTAATGCAAATTAAATCTGTGGAATAACGCACTTCTGTGTTCCGTTAGCAATAATATTCTCGTGTCAATAAATCTTTTTATGTTAGATTTACTGCTTCTAAAAGTAAAAGAAGCCAGCTTTCTTTTAGTTTTTTCAAGAAAATGGGGTGAGCAGCATCAGTGAATTTACATTCGTTAGTGACACTGGGCTCCGGTAAATCTTCAGGTTTAGCTTATTTTCTCATCCAAGCATGGAATGCTTGAACCCCTGGAACAATTTGGGAATATGTTGGTGCCTGACAATTACTGTAGTAAACCCTCCTCCTAAAAATCTTTTATGGTGACACTTTGAGAGACAGATCAAGATAATTTTCTCTACCTATTCATTTCCTTACATTTTTTTGAAGATTTAACCGTTCATTTTAAAGAATCTTGGTATTTAAAAGCTATGAAAGTAAAACCCTGAGAGCCAATATTTCTCTATATAAGCTTTGAGGTTTTAATTTACTTCATTTATACGAAAACCTTTTCACTGTTTAAACAACTACGGACTACCATTGCACCATCATAATTAGGCGCATCTTAACTTGCAATCTCCCAATATTATTTTGAATGCCAGTTTGTCGAAATATAAAGTGCCTTTCTTTTCATGCTCCTTTCCTGCCCTCACTTTCCTTTAAGCCTGGTTTATCCCTTCGATCCATAAACATCTAAAGCCCAAGTTGCTCATGTGTGAAATCTTAAAATTCGTGTGTTCTCTTTGATTTACAGCCAAGGCTAAGTGAAAGCATCCATGTTGTCAAACAGTTCTTTGATTTCACACAACTTTGGATTGGTCCTTGAAGTCTATTCCCAGTCAAATACCTACACCTTAAATATTACACATACTTCAATCCAGTCTAGTGTTTCTCTATTGGAAACTGAACAACCGCACAACAAGTTTTAATTTCTAAGGTTATTTATCATAATGAGGTATTTGAAGGGAAGTGTTGAAGCTGGTAGTAAGGAGAGAAACGAAACCACATGGGTTCCCTAATATCCATTTCAAACAATAACTGAAGGTCGGAATCGAAACTGTAAACCAAAAATATGGGGACATCACTACTGACGTTCATCATCATTTCAGTTCCTGGTAAGTTACTCCTTTAATCCTTATTGCTTGCTAACGTCGCATATTTCATCATATTGCTTACAGCAGCGGTTTTGTGGGTGGGCAGATGATACGGACTGTATTTTTTTAGCCCGAATTCCAAATAATAAAACATATATAACTGTTGATGTCCTTATTAGAATCAATGCCGTGTTCAAAGTTAAGAATTTTTGAAGTAATATAATTTAGCGCCGCACAGACTTCTGAATGCATTCCTCCTACTAGAAACTCACTTAATTTGAAGAACAAGAATATATAAGATTTGTATTAATCTTGGAAACAAAAAACTTCACTAAAAGTACATGGAAAATACCACAGGTGCAACTAAACTCGTCGTAAGAAATTTCATTAATAACTCTACATGTCAAAAAATACAAAACTTTTTTTTCCTTGACGAACTCACCATCTCATTTCTTTCATATACTTTTTTGGTACGATTGCTTGGAAAGCAAAAGCATTTCGAAATGCTTTCTTTTTATCTTTGTGTTGTAAATCTTGTAATAAAATACAATTTTTGTTTGCTTGGATGTGCATACGTCGTTGATGTTGTAATAGATAAAATTGTTTAATGAAAGTGGCTGCAATATTTACTTTTTGTAGTCAACACTGTGGTTTTTTTTGTGGTAACTAAACCAATACACACATGGTACCATGTGAGTGTGCGTCTATACACCATCGTTTAGCTAACATGATACTGGTTAATCCTAAAGTCGTCGAGTCATGCTCAAACTTTGAAGAAACAATATTGACTTTTCCGCTCTCAAAAGATGGCCATTTACTTTCACCCAATGATTTAATCGCTTTTAAGTTTCATGATATCAAACGTATGCAAATAAACTCCTCATCAGACTTGTGTATTTTGTGGTTTACCACATTGGACTAAAGTCACCATCATCATCATTCTGAGAACGTTTATTGATCGATGTATGTATGTAGTAGAAGCGAACGACTGCATCTTCATCTTCCCCCGGAAACAGGTATCTTTTTTTAACAAAGCTTAAAATCTGAACATTTCCAAACTTACAGAACGAGTAGAACTGTGCGCGTAGCAACTGAAAATCCTACTAACTGCCGAGGAAAATAATAATTCTCTAGCATTGGGAATGGCAAACTTGGTCCATCCATATTGATAAAAACCATTTGTCTATTCTTTTGATTTGCTACGAGGCCCGACTAACTTTCACATTTGTGGACTTTAGTAATGATTATGGAAGAAAAATTGTAACGAGCCAAAGTTGACTGCCTATTCAGAAGATTTAGTTTCTGATGTACAAAATATAATTTGAATTTGAGTTGATAAATGTATACATTCAATAAGCGTGGGGGAAAGCAGGGAAATGGATTTTTAAAGTATCCATCCAGCTCAAATTTCTTTTTGCAGTGTAGTAGTTTTTGCTAAGGATTGAACTTTTTTGGGTACTTAAATCCCCCCTATATGATATAGGGAGTTGGGGAAGTAGACACACACATAATATGAAGAGACAAGATATGCCATCAATAATTTTTATACGACTTAACCTACATTTTGTGAGCCTCTTTCATTTATTCTTTTGAGCCTAGAGCCGAGAATCCACTATTACCCTAGTATATTTTTGTTATCGAAATGAAGACACGTATAAAGGAAGGAGATAGTATTACTATTGAATAAGACAATGGGGCAGGAAATGTAGTTAGTTGTAACTTTGTGATTCGCTCATTCGGTAGGCTTAATACTACACACATAACCTACAAGAATAAAATTCCAATTCTCCAATGATGTGTTAAAAAATTAGTTGTTTTAAGATTCTCTCTTGAAGAGAGAAAGTCTCAAGGAATGATTAAAACTTTTTCGATTTTGTTATGTACTTTTTAGTACAAACGTACGCTTAGCTAGTCTTGCAGAAAATGTTTTGAAGTTTTAATCCAGCAGTGCTACTTCTTGATTTTTCCTTTGAAGTTCATACTCTTTCAATTGAAAGGGGGCCACCGTCTCCTATAATGTGCTTTTTAACTACTTTATACTCCTACATAATATATAAGTATACCTCAACTCAACTTAACTCAACAAGCTAGTGAAGGGCTCCTTGTGGCAACCAAGATTGTACTAACTCGCTCGGTTTATGAATAACTCGTTTTACATGTATATAGTTAAGCACTTACTCATTTCCTCTTCGTTTGAGTAAGTTGGTATAAGAATTTCGCGTTTACAAAATTTTAAATGATGTTAGCTCTACTAAAATCATGTGCTAAACTTCAGTCACAGATAAGAAACAAGAAATTTTTTGAAGAATATGCATTCATCATGTCAATCTCATCTCACTCCTTTCATCTACTTATGTCGTGCACTTGAGAAAGTGTTGTATGTATATATAGGTATGCCAACTAAAGTTTTATTTTCTGTCACCAAATCAATAATAATGCTTTGTATTTTCCTCTTTCATTTGAAGAACCTCTAAAAGGTTGGAAAAAAACAGGAGCGTGCTACTCCCTGCCTTTTGCCTTCATCATAACGTAATTGAGCTGAGATGAGCGCAGTAGGTGGGAAGGTGATTCAGACAAATAATCCCTCTCAGGAACGTTTTATATTCAACATTTCTCTCGCAATTTGGGCCCCATTTCACAAGTCTACGCATTTATTTTCATTGTTGAATTGGTTACTGACTTTGTGTTCTTATATAAAGAGTATATATGGAAGTATTATTGGACATATATCTATATATACATATTATTGTAAAAAGCCGTTCCCCATTAACTTTGAACCGCAATGATTGTGTGCTGTGTGGGAGAGAGAGAGAAAGTGAGAGTATCTTCAACGATCACAGTTTGAATGTTACAGTAATATTCTACCACCGCCTTCTCTGTTTTCACCAGCGAAACGGAAACAAGTGCATGTTGTGGCAATCTAATAATTTTGGTTTAGGATTGTAGACTCTAAAATGTAGTCACGATGGGGAGTACATGTAGTCATTATGCGGGTAAGGACATGCTATGCTCCTTCTTTATGAGGATGTAAGTCTGGAGCGATGTAAGTAACCGAAATTGTACATTATAAACGAAGAAGAGGACGACGACTTGTAGTTGGTAGTGGAAAAGCTCATGAAAATACAAAATACCTAAGAAGTTGTTTGCTGATCTATAGTCTTATTTAGACAATTACATTGCGCACTTATATATATATATATATATATATATATCAACATAGCAGGAAGGTACTTGAAGTTATCACAAGCTCTCATAATATTGCGTTGCAGGTACGTTCAAAAAGCTATGTGTATAGCAAATGAAGGAAGAATGAAGTGAGCGTATTTTGTGTCTGCTCTTGTGTAAGTGTATGTATGCATGCTCATTTGCTTCTAAGCCAAAGTCGACCACCTCAAACAATTTTACATCGTTGATGGTATCACATTGTGAGACTATAATTTTCATGAATAGAACCTTACTTAATAAGGCGAGAGTCAAGAGAAGTGGTAGTTAAGCTTATACTTGTATGCATACAATATAATAGCTAGTTGGTGTGTGTTTGTTTGTATGGTAGCTGCATCTCGAAAGCATCTTTTATTTACATCCACATAACAGAGCTGCGATGCAATACAACCTCTCTCTCTCTCCAGAAGAGAAAAGGGGAGTATTATGAGCCACTGATTCAGCCATGAAATACTAAATCAGAAGCAATATAACTTTTACGGAGACTGGGAGCAGATTTAAGATACCTTTTAAATTGAGGCAGCGAGCCCAAGCAGGAAAGGGAAGGTTATACAAAGCTACTCAAGAGGAGAATCTTATCTCCAAAATTAAGAGGGATGTAAGAGGCATAAGACATGTTGAAGAGGTGAAAGTGAAAGTTGTGATCATCCGACGAGCTGAAAAACAAAGTAATTCAGCATTTACTGCCTGTTACATTTCACTCCTGCTCTCCTCTATCAGGAAATCTAACTACCTACAAAATCTAGCATGTAAAAGCAAAGTCTATACCGACTCTCTTTATCTATCGCTATTCACTTTTGTCTTTGATGCACAACAGATTCCAGTTAGTTGCTTGTGGGAATAAATGTATTATATTGTGAAGCCTTTATTATTACATCACTCCCAACATCCCATTGGACATTAGCAGGTCTGTCGTTCATCATGGCCATGACCATACCAGTGTCTAAATATTACTGTAAACGAGCGTAAAGTACAAAAATAGTTATCAGAAGGATGAAGGAAAGCATTCAGCGGTGGAGGAGTGAGTTATGTAAAACATAGTATTTTAGATGATTTTCCAGATCCATACAAAAACCAAGTTTCAGTGGAACTGCCAATTGTGGTGGCAAATGTGTAGGTGAATTAAAGTGGATTTAATGAGTGGCGAAGAGTGGGGGACGAGAGTACTGCCATTATTACTATTTTAGATATAAACCACGTTATGTGCCTATGTATTTGTGGTATAGTTTCATTATCATCATCAACATCGTCCTCATGTTCATCATTATTCTTCCCTTATACTCAGCTCTTGTGTTTGATCCTCATACAATGCATCCAATCCAATGAGAGATTTCTTAAACTCTGGCTCAGATGAATCAGCACTCTCTGCAACATCTGTTATATTACCGTTCCTGTTCTAAATTCTTATTGCTTAGCTCAGCCGCTGGTTCCAACGTACAGCCACAAATGAAAGATGGAGTATGGAGAATTGCTTATCAGGGGGACGAATGTACTTATTAGAAGGAATTACAGCTTTCTCAATACTTATTTCTTGGTTGTTCATGGCATATTGGTAATTTTCTAGGGAACGAGGAATGACAGGTGGACACATATCAAACATTAAGGAATTCTCAGTACGTAGAAAACTCTATATGTATCGCAAGTGATTAAGGATTGGTTATGTTTCACCAGCCGAGATTTCCGTTAGAAAACGGGGCGAAGAAGGCAAGTCTATTGCAATATTTGTGTTCAAATCACAGGAGGCTATTAGTGATGCTTGCCTTGTTAAATTGGATACACAGATTTCAAGTATATCATTTAAGATTCTTTGATAACGAATGTGTACAGGAACTACATTTTCATCTAATCTTATGACTGAGCTCCACATAATAAGGAAATAGTTTGAGAGGAATGTTATGACAGTTGTTTAATATACAGCAGGGGGGTTCCATCGAACATTTATCTAATACCAAATTAATTTCATCCAACTAACATTCCAGCTGTAGGTCAACTGAAATCCTTGTAGAAATTGTGGATGAAGGAATTTGGAAGCATTCTTATATCCCTATAGATGTTGTTTGTACATGTAGAGAAATGCAGGTTCGCTGCGTACTGCGTAGTAGCAATAATGGGGTAATAAGAGAAATTAGGAAGAGAAGTAGTAATTCAGTCAGCATCGAGATTCTGGACGACTTTCTTGAATGTAAGACAGGTTGTATAGATATTTTTGTACGGTTGATCATAAAACTTAATGTTATTTGTCATTTGAAAGGTAATTTATTTGTGAACTCTACGACTACTTTCACTTCAGGTAAAAGCTGTATTGAAGGTTTCACCTTTTGAAATTGCTAGCAAAATGAGCAGTCATAAGTACAATTTAAAAATTAATCCTTGTTTTAACACTTTTTTTCCTCGTTTATTGTACATGTAATTTCGATACTGCGAAAATGAAATTATTACCATAGTAGTTGATGGTAACATTCAGCAGCTCAAGATTTCAAAATAGAAAATTCTTTGTTTGTTTTTGCTTATTACGACACCATCGAACTGGACAAATTGTAAGCTTCAGGCTTCTGCTCCAGTTTTGTCAACAACAAAATATTCTGTTTTTATTCAAGGAATTACAATTATGTACCTACTTTCCATATGTTGTTGACAAGGTCTCATTTATGAAGTGATGAAATCATATTTAAAAGATAAAATAGTGTTGCACATCTAAACTTAATTTGTTTACCATACTTTAGATATGAATATTTTAAGCTTGAAACCTGAATTTAATATCATCACAATCCTTGCTCGTTGTCACCGTTTATCCCCAACAAAGTAGCACTATGAATTGCGAAATGGGAAAATAGATATTTATTCGAGCAGGCGGGTATGCAAATATTTAATGAATTTAGACTAAATGCGTGTTAAGTCAGGAAAGTACTATAAATCATGTACTACATAAGCGTATTTGTGAAATGATAAACATTTGTCTCGCACACCCATATTATTAGTATGTATGTCATTCGTTCAGCACTAGTTACTAACAAGTGATAGAGGACAACAACGACACAGGTAGATTGATCCGTAACACAGTTTTACGTCAGTCGTTGACTGAATGGTCTGGGTTCATTGGCTGTATTTTGTTTTCTTTACACTTACGTTAGCACATGTGACATGTAATCAGACATAAAAAGTGGGTTTGAATGCGGATGAAAGCAATTGAACTTCATAAGGACAACATGCTTTTCTATCAACACGATTTTGAATGGAGAAAATTTGGGACACATACAATACAATTTTAGTCAACATATTACTCCGAATAGAGAACGGGATACATATTAGAACATTTGATATCTAGTGATAGCACTTTTATTAACCATTGCTAATTTTAAATCCGATTTGCAGGTAACTCTCGATATTTTGGCCCCTTCTGGTGCTTCTGGTTGGTGGCTCCCATTCCATTGTTATTCGTATCCTTTGCCAAGTTTTTTTTTGGTATAAACAAATTACGCAAGCTATAAACATGGCCAATATACGGGGACTAAGAGAATTCACTAACTGTAATGTATTTTTGATACGACTATACGCAAACAATGTAAACAAAACAAGTTCCAAATGAAAACGTCGCACAATGTTTTGTTGGTAGGTAGTAATGTGTACAGTATTGTATACCCTTGCTGAATTATAAACTGTCATCGTCATGCGAAATACAATTCTTTTTATTTGCAAAGAGTTAGTCCGTTCCATATATCCGGCTTTCTCATTCCTTTGGTTAAGTTGTTGGGGAAGCTTACGTGAAATCAGCGAGTCTGAAAAACATGTGCAAATATTATTGCATTTGGGGTAAACAGTTGTGTTTATTTGTTTGATTTGTAAATGCTGAAGGCTTCCTGTTGTTTAAGACATGTTTGAATGAGAGATTTGTTAAACTCTACCCCCAGTTAATCTTGAATTCTAGTCTGGTAAATGTGTGCATAGTGGGAAAAAAAGTTTATTTTTTATTGAATAGGCATTCCAATAGGTGAAATTTAAGGGGAGTACTGCGGCCACTGAAGTTTATCTGTTTTTGACAAGGAATTCTGTTTGATTTGCTATTTTTCATTGTGAAATTGTACATTAACTATTGGGCAAGATCAGGTACTACGTACTCACCAAGTAGGTCGAAGGTTTATCGTTAGTTACCGTTGCTCTTCAAAAATTGTGTTCCTGGGAACAATAGTGGTTTGTTTAAAGGACTAAATCATGGTTCATCAAAGTTCATGACTGCTGAAATACCTTTCATCATGGAACCAATTTTGCCACATGTGGTTCATTAAAACCGGTGGTCCGAGAACAATCTCACCAAAATTATTTCAATTTCCATTGAACAAGGGCATGGAGTCCGTGAACAGTAGCGGAGGTACTGAGTTAGTAGTATTACTTTGGAGATTGCTAATCTCCCATAAGGCATCATTTCCAGTCCACGCCGATTCCTTAGGAGCAATTACATAGTTAAGTAGCTTGTAGTGCATTCAATTGGCATATGTTTCCACAATGGTTTCCTTGGCTATGTCAAGTTGAGAAGAGAACTAACTTGAGAGCTGAGTTGGAATGTTTCCTTATAATACTAAGCCCAAATAGTTCCTGTTGTTGAAGCTAACACCGTAGGGAATACTACTCACAACACAACAAAAACATGACACTATCGAAGTGGGCAACAACAGCCACCCGCTCTTTCTTCCTTCAAGGTATATATAAGTTAATGTAACTATGTCCTCTGTGTACTTTATTATGAGCAAATGCACATCTGTCTCTTAGTGTAATGCGATTTTACTGAAACTGACATAAAACCTTGTTTACGACCGTTGCCACTAATCCACTCTATATATTATGGGCCTTTTCTATAAGATGATGGAGTTGAGTTTTCTAGCTTATATATAATATTATGTTCCTTTGCAAATCGGGAGCTACAGAGCTAATGATTATACAAGGAAACGAAGTAAAATCGTTATTATGTTTGGATAAAATATATAATCCATATGCTTCGTTGACATCAATCCCCACCTACAGACATTTTCATTTGATGGAGCTCTCAATGAAAACTGAAACTAGGCATGTTGCTCTTTCATTTGAGGGGGTAAAAAGCTGAGCTAGTGCAGCGTAATAATATTTTTTGTATGGACTATGTGGAAAAGCGAATATATATGCTCTTGTAACTTGTTAGTTGTTGTTGTAACTCTTTGGTGTCTATACAAGGTTCACTTGGGTGATGTCTGTAGACTAGACACGAGCTTCAAGTATAAAACTGATAATAGTGTGTAATAAAAGTATGTTTTTATAGTGGAGCACAAGCCAATTTTATTAGCTCATGAAAGGAACAGGTCACATCTAAATTGGGTAAGCAGAAACGAGGAGGTCGTAGTTAGAGTCATCAGTGCTAATACTTCCTGCTCACCGTGATGTGATAAGAACTATTGTAGAGTGGAAGTGAAGGGAGTGAAAGTGCTACATTCACAATGTACACAATAAGCTCTCTCTTTCTCTCCCTACACACATTTTACTACTCGTTTTTACTCAACGTCAAAAATCTCCACAGAGTGGACTCAAGTCTCAATTTATAGACGTGCCTTGTACCATATGTATTTTTCATTTCGCTTTAAAGTAGGACACAGCATAATTATTCTTTTACGTCGAGCAACTAACTTGCCCACTCATACACCTCTTCATTCACTCATGATTCCTCTCATTTTTTAAGTTCCTGCTCCCTTCTTTTGGAACGCGAAAATGTGTGAAGCAGACTGAGTAATTTATTCATGCCGTTTGGCGTTATAATTTCTAACCCAGTGTTACATCAAATCAAGACACAGACAGAGGGCTTGCCTCGATTCTCTAGTGCGATTACGTATATATTGTAATGCACTAATAGTGTATCTCTCAACCCCTTTAGCAACTGATAAAAATGCCGTATTGCTTCCTAGTGAATTTTTCACGCAATCAGCCACGATGACAGTGACAAGCTATACTTTTCACACGTGTCAACTTGTCTACTTTCCAATCTGCTTCTTCGACACTGTTTTCACCGTTCTTTCTCTAACACTAAATGCATCACAAAAAGAAGAAAAAAAGCGTGGAAAATGGAAAAGTTGGTGGGGAAAATGGTTAAATATTTACAAGATATTATCTCTGTTGGTTAGGAGGCGGAAATAGAAAAATACACGAGTACGACTTGTATCCCCCAATTTACTTGTCTTTAAGTCTGTTTTCAGCTTGCCTGTTCTTCCATTCCCAAGTTTTAAGTTAATAAAAGAATCTGCCTTTCCTTCACCACCAAAGCTTTAGACAAGGAAACAGCTTTCAACTCAACCACACATAGACAGATGTAAATCATTGATTCTTTTGTGAATTAGTGAAACATTGAAAATTGGCTTTCTAGAGAGAAATGCTACAGTAGTCAACCCCATTTTTCTTTTCTTTTGAAAGGAACGGAAAACAGGAATTTGAACTGAGGAAAAATCCTCTACCCTTTTTTATTATTTATATTCAAGACACTTCACACTTTTATTCAAGAGTATTTCATTCTTACGAGAATTATTTATTTCAAGTCAACATATTCAACGGAATTTTGGTACACACTTACACATGTGTACATCCCATCACTACAATTCTATGTTTTAAATTTTCGTTTTGAATCTTTCTCCGTGTTTCACAGCTCGCATGAAATTCTACATTTGGCTCTCTTGTTGATCATGTTTGTATGCATTTTCCCTTTGAATTGAGGCTGTGCATGTGTGATTTTAACAAAATGAAAGACAATATCTTGTAAATAAATGTATTCGTTTATAAATTATTCGTTGTTGGTTTTCTAGAAAAAAAGTACTCTTTCAACTACACATGCTTTTAATATAAATAAGAAAAGCTTGTTTATTTACATAAGTACCTACATAATATACATTTTCAAGCAGCATACATACACACACGCACAAAGAGAAAGTCTAGCGCTAGATGCTGCATTGTATTAGAAAAATATGTTTGTATGCAAACGACGTGGAAGGATTCAAAAGAACGAATTTAAAATTTAATGTTTAACAGCTAAAAACGAATTGTTCTGGCAGTCTATCGGGATGGTATAAATACATTGTATTTTGTGGGAAAGTATCAGCTTATAACAAGACAAAACTGTGGATGGATGTAATAAAGCACCTACTTATAATGGTACCTAATATATGTGTGCAGTCATTCATGCGTGCATGTAGCTACTATTAGGAAGAAGAATGTTGAAAAAAGGGAGAAATAAATTGATTTCCAAAAGGAAAAAAACAAAGTGCGACGGAAAATAGTAAGTGGAGAAGGAAAAACTAAAAAGTTTAATTCAGTCAGAATATATTTATTACATTATATGGTTATGGAATGAGAGGAGGCTTATAAATATAATAATTTATGCTTATACAATGCATGTAGGCATGTTGGACGTGACATCACAGATAAAGAATGGAACAAAACAACGGGTATTGTTATGCCTAAAAATATGTATTACTTAGGTGTGTGTGTGTGTTGGTTATATTGAATGAATGACTCGTTATACGCGCACATGTTCTTGTCTGCTTGTATTTTGCTTGCTTGATGCTCGTCTATCTCTTATGCAGATAAAAGTGAGAAACTGGAGTTTCGATGGCAGAGTCAGTGAAATTTATGTTCCTTTTCTCTCACTTGGTTTGTGACTCATTCTTTGAATGCAGCCATGTAAAGATGCGTCGACAAAGTTTTCACCATCATTTCAAATACATACATATATAAAACATGAGAAAGAAGAAGAAGAAAGAATCGAATGCTCCTTGAAAAGTCATCCTTCTTCTTTTCTATCACTTTTTCTTGTGAATTTCATTTGTTAAATCGGAAAATATTGGATGCATGCGTACATACTTATCAAACTGTATATATACATACATGTCCGCCCAATCTATATATGACTAGAGAAGGCATGAGTGAGGAGGAAGAGTATGCTGCAATAGCCTCTGTACTTTTCATTTTTGGCTGGTGCTCCTAGAGCATCCCAGATATGTCTGAGAAGATGTGTATAGTTGGATGGATAGTGTAATGTGTACTGAATCATGATGAGAGAGGTTGTTGAGAATAACGTGAAAGTCAAGCGATTTGCATGTTCTGTTATTCCTTTAATTCCTACTACATATATCATAGCATTAGTGTTTTCGCCAAGATTCTTTCAAGTTAAGCTTTAAAGGAGTGTGTCTGCGGTTGTTTTTTTTGGATGCTTCTCGTGTCGTTAGCCATATTTTCGTAGGGTATTAAAAAAATTATTTGCTACAATGGGTTGTAGAAGATATCAGTTGCTACCCCTTTTTGTTCGCGGGTTTACCACGACTCGTCTTGTTACGACGCAGTTATCAGTTACAGAAAGAAAAATACCGTTGCTTTTACACGATTACACATTTCAATTTTATTTCAAATCAAACTGTGATGTGGCACAATTTCATTGGTAATGCTGTCTGTACTCTTAGCTTGAGTGTAGTTTTCTAGGAAAACAAGCAAGCATTGTCTACTTGAAATTGTATGGATAGTTCTCAGACATATCATATGTATACTGTGAAGAAATGTAAAATTGAAGAGGTATATATCACATGTATATATATTCCTTTAAAAATTTAATATAGTCAATAGTATTTACAGACACAACGGTTTTAAACGATCAGAATTTCTGAGTCTGAATAAGTCGTCAGTAGACACGAATTTAAAAATTGATCGTCTGGACGTTGCTACAAAACGTGTCGCAAAACTGTATTTTGTGATATCTCAACTGCCAACGGAATAAAACCGTGTCTGAAAATGTCTGCCACAATAATAAAATTAAATCCTAAATATTACATATGTAAACTAGAAATGTGCCATATTTATCAAATTATTTGCTTATAGCGGAAATAATTATTCCTGTCGCAACTTGAAAACCATACATATACTTGAATATATAAATAAATTAGTTAATATTTGCTGCTTTTTTTGAATAGCAATCTTAGCAAGTATATAATATCGCTGATTTGATTTCGGGTAAACATACTTTACTCATTCACGTTAATAATTACAACGTACTCACATTTCGATGGCCATGTGACAAATGTGAACTGTGATCAGTCATTGCATGAAAATGTAATGTCACACGGATGGGTAAATAGAATATCAAGAATCCCCATCAAAACGTCTGAATTGATTAGTGAAACTACTGAAAGTGAAAGGAAAACATGATCACACATGAAATAATATGAATTCGAAAACTCAGCTACATATAGAAACTAACGGAATACTGACTTCCAAGTTACATCAGAAACTTTGTTTTGAAGTCGGAACCTAAAAGAACCCCACAAATCTATTTATTTCTAAACTCCTGATGTTATCTCCAAGTGAAGTCACATTAAAAAATGCAAACGATAATCAACAACGTTTTTCTAACAAGAAGGCGTAGTAAAGGTTAGTAGACTTCAAACAAGTCTATGTTTGGATAAGCATCCGTCTCGCATTCATTTGCCTCTGGTACAATTATTTCGGCAATGCTTTAGAATATAATACAATAGTTGTTAGTTAGATGACTCAAGGCTTGTATTAACTTTGTGGTAAGTAGAAAATGCATCCAATTTAAGTTTTCCGTTTGTTCAGACGCAATTTAGATGCCGCTTTTTTACGTCAAAAGTTTAGCACAACAACATCACAATCGTAATTGTCAGCCGCTTTTCTCAGTTGCATAATACACATTTCCATTATTATACTTTCGTAAAAGAATTTATATTCGTTTCATCTTCTTTTTTTCGTGCACTAATCTTAGACGATAGATTTGTATAAAGTGGTTTTCCAACTAGTGAATAAAATTAGAAAGTAAAAAGTATTGTGAGAAAGAAATAAAAAAAACCTAGAATTCGTTTTACACTCTAATGAGCACTCCGGCTGCGAATTTCTCATGGGAAGAGTTGAACTGCATTCACTGAAATCTGGAAATTTTCAGAATGCAAATAAATTAGAGGGGATACAGATGATCGTAGCAAGTGTACCGTTTCAAATGAGCTCATTTCGCTCACTCACTTTGCTCCACTACTTCTTTCTGTTGTTGCAGCCTCACTAAATTTAAACCCCACCGAATTTCGAGTCTTCTTCACGAAATAAATGTACTGCACTTTATGTAGAGCATTACAACTGGGAAGAATAGAAAAGTCTAAATTCACTCAAAAAATGCTCTAACAACTAAACTTCTTCTAGTTTTCTTATTGAGCGATGAATGACCATAGTTAAGAAGAGAACAGAACCTTGTCGAAATATACCATCATGAATTTAGTGCTCTCTCAAGACACGCGATAGGGTTAGAGTTCACAAGTTGATAGGAGAAGAAGCTGTGACAGTAGCTTTAAGCTTAGTTTTTTTTACTATTCCTATTCTCGTTCTGCCTACTGAATATCACATCGTTTAGCTTAGCTTCCGAAGTTAAATCGTTGTTCTTCGCTTCACTATTTCCTTGACAATCAAACGTACCGTCGAAAAAGAAAGGGGAGAGGTCGAACCAAGTACAAAAGTTAACACTATGAAGATCAATCGCTTTAACTTGCATAACGACTTCAACCCAGTGTTTCCAAGATTAATTGTCACCAGAAAGCAATGCAGTGATGGGTTGTGGTGGTCAAAATCACGAGAAATGTTTTAATTCCATTACAAACAAATAGTATTATGCTTTTCCATTATACATTGAATTGAGAGTATTTAAAATGGCTATGGTAAATGCAGTAAGAGAAATACTAAATTTATTCCCATTTTAAGACGGTTTTGTGACATACAACATATCAAATACAGATGCACCACATGCATCAAGTTCTTAGAATGAATGACTTGATGTTCTACTTACCGGGAGTTATTGCAAGAAAACCATAAGAAATTGTATTGCAAATGTAAAAATCATATATAACATATTCTTTTTTTTGCGAATTCAATTACTGCAAATAATAAAAACACCCGCATTTATGAAAATAATATGCTAAAGTTATGTGAATTATAGTTCCCCACATATGGGGCAACGTGGCAGTCTTCAAAACAACATCCGCGTCTTAGGTTCTATTTAATGGATTGACCTGAAAATTTGTATATACATTCTTACACATATTCCCTAGAAAGTTGTTTGAAAGTCACGTTTTTACGTTTGTTAGTACTCAAATTTGACATTACTTCCTTTTGCTGAGAATTCAGAATTCAGAATTTTGCTAAGAGGTCACAGAAAGCTAATAGAAAAATAAAACAAACGATACATTCTTAGTTGCATTCAAACCTTCAAAAGACTTGTCGGAAAGCCCTTCAAAAAGCAACCTACGGAATGATTTAAATACTATATTTCAAAATTTCAGGTCAACTGCTAAAAACAGACTTGAGACAGAAATATCCCTTCGAAAAATGTCACTGCTTCCGTACAGCTTACGTATTTTAACTTACCCCAGCCTAAGAAAGTATTTTTCATGTAAAGCTCACATGGGAGTTCAGTAGTTGAATAATGTAAATTTTAAAGTACCCTAACGTTTTTACTACGAGGCCACTTATACAATTGGAGCGTAATTTCTCCTACCCCAAACGTGACTTGACCAATTTTATGTTTTTACATTAAATTTTCAGAAAAAGTACCAGTGGACTTGCATATTAATAAGACAATTAAATGATTAACATATTTTTCTTTTAAAATTGATGTTGAATTGACTTGAAAGTAACTTTTAACTAGTTGTCCCATATCACATTTGTACAGTCCCACAGATTAAAGTTGCATGACGTTTCAGTTTCAATTAGCTGAACATTTCATATGGGATGAATTCATAGTTGTGCATACTAAACATTTATTTCTAGCATCCGATTTACAGTACGAAATGAAACAAAATAAAGTGGCATGGGAAGCCCTTAAAAGCAGCACTAAGTTAATGCTTCTTGTTCTATTTTCCCGTTCCTTATGAAACCGTTTCCATCCATTATTTCTACAAGGATATTGTGCTAGAAATCAAGGTTTTTGCTTTAAAGAGGACAATTTCATTCCACACAGGAGAGGAAGGGGTACATCAAGGAGCTTGTCGCAAATGAGCACCATGTGTTCAACTTCTCAAGAAAGAATCTCATTCATAATGAACAAGCTTCCTGACTTGGGAGGAAGTCCCTATGGAAACGCTAAATAGAATACGTTGGCATTTGAAAGATTTAAAACCCTTTTTTCCTCGAAATTCAAGCTAAGATTCAGTGGTTAAGTGGCATTAGTTGGAGAAGAAAGTAGCAAGATTTAAAACGGCTTATTATTCATACTGAAACTAATATTTTATTCATTGATTCATTAACTGGCTGCCCCCACTCCGACTAATACATACGACATTTCCTTTCCAGTGCAGAGAAACCCGATTTGCATGAGTGTCTAGTTGGAAGAGTTAGTTGTTGGGTAAGCTAGCCAAGTTGGTTGGGGACGTTTAAGTGACAGCTTTAAAGAGCTACGCATATTCATGTACTAATCGATAAATGGACTCATCGGCAACCAATTTATTTTGTAGGTTTAAGCACTTAAAGTGAATCTTTGTCTCCTTAAGTACGCAAAATACACTACATTATTCAGCGACTTTTCATATTTAACTTTTTATTAGAGTAATCTAATCCATTTTACATTTTTTTCCTTCCTGTGTCGTCCTACGTTGTGCCGGTTAATCTTATTATATGGACATGGATCAAATAAAGCTTTTTGACTTCGAGCTACAACGAAACTTTTGGATCGTACCTATATGTATTGTGTAACATCATGAGATTCATGAGATTTAAAAAATTCTAGACTCATGCGTAGTAAAGTTTACAATTTCTGTCTTAAAAAAGTTTATTTTCCCTTAGTTTTCTTTGGTCGATCCAATTTCTTGTTCCTGTTTCCCTTCGCCAACCAACCAGATTAGGCTAAGAAGGGATGGAGGAATGTAAAACGAAAAGTTGACAGACTAAAGCACTTTGACAAAATTCAATACTAAATCCAAGACTCATTTGTTGTCAAATTGGGCTTAACGAATTGATAATGAAAGTACAGAGGAACGAAGTCAGCTTCCTTGGCACAAGCAATATATTGTATTTCACGTATTTGTGCAATGAGACTCGACGATTTCTCTCTCTGAAAAGCCTTTTTTTTATCGGATCCTATCCCATCGGCTCAGGTTTCTTAAAACCTGATCCCAGAATTTTTATTCTGCTCATGGGGCTAAGTGGTTGACAGTTGGAAAATGGGTCCCTTTTGATGCTGGACGTCTGATTGTATTTGTAGAATGACCCGTTTTACAAGATGCTATTGCTCCTTTGTTGTCCTCTCTCGACTTCAGTATCGTTTGTGGGAAGGGACCAGCAGATCAAAAAAAAACTTTTGGAGATGCCCAAAAAAAGAAAGAATTCAATTTGATAATAATCCTAAATGTATTGTTCAGGAGCAGAGGCATTTGCTTAAATAGGTGTTCTACTTGATTTCCTCGTGATACATAAAGGGTAGCTATGTAATGCAATGCAAAAGCTTTGATTTGGAATTCTCAATGCCTTTCGTTTGACAATAGGAAACTAAAGAAAGTGTATGTATATATATACTAATATGGCACTATTTCTCGATTTCCCTGGAGCCAAGTAAAAGTAATTTTGGAGCAAAGGAAAAAGTTAGAATGACGAAGTCTAACTTAGCACCAAAAATTTCTCCGCTACTTTGAGAACAAGGTGAAACTAAGGGTCTTGCAATTTTTTGCTGATGATGATGATCATGTTAAAACAACTAAGTATTTTCATGCTAATGTAGCGGTTGCGATTTTTAAAATTGCCTCTAGGGTTAATGATCAGTTTAAAATTGCAGAGTTATATGCTGCTCTTTCTCATTCTATTTCAAGTTGTTCCCGCATTCCTTACAAACTTAAGCAGAGCATCAGTTGAAGCTGCACTTACTTGGCCACATGCAAGCCAGCCAGTCAGTTAGTGAAAACTTGTGGTCTACTTTTTGTTACTTACCAGCATAATAGGTCCCAGTCCTAGCATTATGACGGAAGATGTATGGACTCATGTCAGCGTAATCCTTGAGTAATTTCGAAATATTGTTAGTATAGAGTTTCCCAAGTTTCATGGTGGTAATGCAATGTAAAGTTTCCAAATGGTGTTAGTGCTCAAAGTTAACGACTAAAAGGAGTGCATTTAGCTTGTGCAATTGTTCATTCCATGTTGAAACATGCAAAAATCAACTGTCACGTACTTATATTAGGGAGAGAAATATCAATAACTGAAATACTTATTTATATACAAAGAGTTTTTTGATGCATGTATAAAGGAATGTGTAAAAGCTTTTATATAGTGCTGCTGCTGGTGCACAACGGAAAAAAATGGTGCTTGCCCCTATTTCCCCAGTTGTTTCCCAGGGATCACTCTGCTGCGTCGCTTGCGAAAAAGGAAATGGCAACCAGGCTTCCCTCTCAGTTGTACTTGAGAGAGTTTTTTAAGAACCATGATGAACTGTCATTGTTTTGGTTGCTAAAAGCAAATACCACTGAGAAATTGCTTGTGAGAAGTGAGGACCAACAAATTCAACTCACATATCTAGCTATTTTCTCTCCCACAACTCGTTTGTCTTCACGGCAGTGGCATAACGAATAAAAATCTGTCCATCCATTTTCGGTTTCTGCTTTTACTCTTTCTCTCCTTTTTTACACTGATAAGAGAGTAGCTAACTTCGTTGTTTATATCTTCTCCACTTCAAGTCCTTTAAACGGCAGATATAGCCTAGAAAGTGAGTGGGTGAATGAGAGTGTGTGTGAGAGAGAGAGAGAAAGAAAAAGGAAGAAAAGAGGAAAAAAATTTGGAAGGATTATGTTCTTATACAGCTGCCACCACTTTCAGTTCATTTTAGACCATTACATGGGAGAGAAAGAGCGTGCATGCTTTTTTCCTTGAGTAGGAGTCTGTCTTCAAGAAAAATGCATTTAAGTTTTTACAATAGGTGAAATAGAAAATGTGCTAAAGGCACTGATAACAATAGGCAAATAGTAAAGTGAGAGACTACAAGTAATCTAGTCGTGTTCAAAAAGAAGTAATAATAACACCATGGTAGCAGACGAACAATTGCAGGAAAATGAGAAAGAAAGCTACACACACAGACAGAGAAAAGAATGGTAAATATATTATCGAATCTTTTTCAGGAGGAGGAGGCAGATATAGAAAAAAATAATAGCAAAAGGTTGATGTCTGAATGCAGTATTTACACACATACACACAGAATGTGTACTCATACTTATTGTCAGCTTGTAAGTATTTTTAGCTGAGAATGCATTCACGTACAGAGCACATAGTCAGCTCTAACCAAGCAGCTAAAACGTGTGTACAGTGGGTCTCATGTGCATATCCAATCAGCATCCCATGAGCCCCATCATCGCTGTCCAATTTAAAAGATAAGCAAGCTTTCAACTAGCCGCTCAGGCAAAGTGAAACTTGCCTCGAGCTGGGTGAATAAGGTCATGGGCCCCACTGTATCCAGGAAAAAAAACCATTGCACTACACTAGTGCCAACTCTACGTAGTTTTTTATTGTGCAGTCCTATCATTTTTCTTATATATTTATATTTGGGTGGTTTATATAGGATATAGGTGAACATATGTACATAATATGTACGTAGTTTATATTTATGTATTAAATGTGTATAGGATGTTGTGCTTTGTGCATATCGCGAATTCCTTCTTTGCCTCCCGTATTACTTATACAGCGTTGAGATACGAAGCTAAACAAAAATGAGCATTGAACGTGCCAAGTAGACCATCTGCTCTGATTCTCTCACAACAGAAACTTTAAGCTTTCACTTAAGACATAACTTTAGTCGACGAAGGAGCGTTTTATTTTTCTTTTTTTTCTTTCTTTCCTTCTGTCTTTCTCCATTTTTCTGCTTTTCTCTTCCATTTCCTTGCCTCATTTTCTCATCAGAAAAGTCCTGCCACTACACACACCACTGTTGTATATTGATGTTGGGATGTAATATCCTTAAGATTTATGCGCATATACTATTCTCCGTCCCCTTTCTTCAATTGCTCATGATATGAGAAAAGCGTGTCGAAAAGTAAAAACGTCGTTTTGAAGAGGCATTTTGTGAAAAAATAAGGATATATTCTATATCAAATGTACCAAGTGGAATGATAAAATGAGAAAGTGCTGGGATGAGATGTGAGTCCATTTATTTTGTCTATTTTGTGCCGTTTAAAAAGAAAGCTTGTGTTTTCAGCAAGGACAAATTAGTGAGTCAAAATAAAAAGTGGATGGCAAGCAATGTACAGTTAGGTGTAGATAGTTAGAATCTCCCCACCAAACACCTTCGTGCTCTCCGTCACCAACTCTTTCTGACCCCCGTATGTACGCCAACTCGTCATCATCAGAGACGTTAACTACCCTTATTATGCAAGACGGTGAGGTATTTCCTGTTGAAGTTGAAAGAATGAGACAAGAGTTTATTTTCATCACTAAAGGCTTATTCTATGTACAGCAGGTTGCGTTAGAGCGTCAAAAATAACCTACTTTAGTTCTACGTTTTATTTCAGGAAAAAAAACGAGATCTAAGAACTCTTTTGCTTTGAAAGCTTGCCTACCATGAAAGTACAAGGTTGTCAAAGAGAGCGTTAAATACAGTATTTTGTTTTTCATTTCGAAAGAGGTAGGCGGATGGGGTTACTTGAGGATATATATATTTCAAGTAAAAAAATTATATGAGCCGTTGTGTTTCAGTAAAACATGATCCACAGAACCACACTATTGCTCGTTGTTTCAAGGGGCTGTCTTGACTGCCTTCGTCTCAAAGTGTGTGTGTACTTATGTGCGTTCATTTCCAAAGAAATTCCCGACAAGCGATAACAATCCTTCAGTCTACGCACAAACAAGCCTCAATGAACTTTTCCGTTTTCATCTAGTTTCACTTTTTTTCCTCCTTTTCTTTACTTTCTTTCGTTTTAAGAGTTGAAATTAAGTTTCCTCTCATCAATTTGCTTAATTAAATTTTCGGATTTCATTCAGCTCTGGATTTTATTGTGCTCTTGGTGTGTGGCTTTGGTGTGTGTAGTGAAGGACAAAGAGAGGAAGGATGGAGAAGGTGTTTGGAGAAAGCTAGTTTTGTGCCGACAAAGTTTTTTTTACAACTTTTGTCACTATCCAACAGAGCTCAGATAAAATTATATTAAGTGTTGCTTTCCAGTGGTTTCCCATGTATTAGAGGTAAACGAAGTGGCTCATTTTGACGATTATTCCAAGAAAATCCAAGTAAATCTCAACTTGTTCAAAGTGTTACGTGATAATACGTATAAAGTTTCTTTGTTGTTTCTCTGATTAAATAGAGCTCTCTCTCATTTGCGTTAGGCATTTGAGAACGGGTTTCTTCTTCTTCTGAGAAATGCACTTTAGTCCTTTGCTCCTTCAAACCCATATGTTTGTTTACTTTATTAATTTCCCTCCAAACCTCACTCCTAAATAGATATATTTTTATGACAAGACGCTGACATTTCTCATCTTTCAAATACTTTGTATTGGACTGTTCTAAGAACCAAGTTATTAAGAATGTGCAGCAACCCTTTATGCAACCCTGTCTTTCTTCTTTCATTATTTGAATGAAAGTTTTTTCTCAGTATTCCACCAAAATTCCATTTCCTTCTCGGAATGACTCAATACTCAACCGAGATGTGGAAGTGATATAGTGATATTGATATATTGGTCCACTCTTCTATAAATTAGCATGTGTGTATGTTAAATCAGCACCACACCACCATATTCATTGCATCATTCTTTCTCTTCATGACGCAACGATAGGAGGAACCAGCACGCAAAGCATTTTACGCTGCTGTTACATACAGATAATGGATGGATACGTTCCATTAGTCAAGTACAAACATCTGGAACTCTTATATAAAACACCTAAACCTTTTAGTATCTGTCCTCCTTGAAGATGAGACACTTTTTTTCTAGCCATTTATTAAACTGGGAGTGACTGAGAGAGGGAAGAAACTGGAACCAGCATATATTATTATGATACAGGTTACGCACGTACAACTTCCCCCAACACTTTCCGTTTACGACGCGTGCAAAACTTGATATTGCTCCAGTCTTACTTGTTTTTGAATAAGATTTTTTTAAACGAAGATGCATTCTTTCTTTACATTGTTTCTCTATCATCCACTCGTAAAGAGTAGCCTTTGTTTAGTTGCTTGTGCTACATATGCGTTATGGAATGTTATGCGTGCTCACATTTATGCACGTAAGAGAAGAAAAAAAGTAGGTTGACGTGAGCAAATAATGCAAAGAGATGGATAGCATGATGGTAATGGGTTGTACATACTCACGGGAGATTTTTTTCTTTTAGGATTCTAAACCAACTTAGAAATATCAGAAGAATATAGGGCCAGAATATGTGTCCTGCTTTTCTAAACTTGCTTATTTTTACCATCGTCCGCTCATAATATTTAGGGGTTTCCCTTGTTCCAGCAAAGCAATGTTTTCATGCCTGTTGTGCCACTACTACATTCCATCCATATGAGTATACATTTTTTCATGTATATATTTACTATTTTCTGTGATGTAAGCTAACCCACGCGAGGTTAAAGCGTTATTTTTTGTGAAGCGTAAACAACGACAGGAATGAGATAAAAGGAGTTTTGAGCTTTTGGATAAGGATTTTGCTTCAATGAGCATTTTGGTAAAACTCACGTAAATGCATGTACATGCATTCCAGTCATATACATAAATAAATGGATGAGAGTTTAAAGCTAGCATATTATGTATGGTTTACGACAGTGAGAGTTTTTGACTTGTGACACTCACAGTCAAAATCTGACTGAGTGAGTAAGTAAAAGTGTACGCACTGGGGGCATGAGCCCTATTGGGAACGAGAAGAAACTGTCGCTGGGTCTCTTTTGATCCTCACCACGTCACCACTGAGTATTTCATGGAAGGTTTGATGGAAAACTTTTGTGAGCATACTCGTACTTACACTTTTACTTAGAACAAGAACAAGATGAAGAAAAAGAATTCCTCAGTCTTGTGCATCAAACGTGTTCATACTTCAATGGACTTGTCTCTTTTCTTCCTGCTTCTTCTGAATGAAGGTCGGAAAGCCTCTCAAAAAAACTAGGATAGTAAATCGCCATTCCAAAACTAAAAAGATTTTTTAGTGGTGTTTGAAGTTTTGTTTTGGAAAAAAATGTTCCTTTACACAATGCAATTGAAAAACAGATAACGGCGTCCTCAATGATAATTTCACTCAATTCTTCCTATTTATTGAAGCATGCGTAGTCAAGAAAAATTTGTGTTTGTTGGCTTTATACGGTTTTGACGTTGTACAATTGAAAAGCAATCATAGTCGTAATGATTCCATTGACCACACGTACGTACCAATCGATAAAAACGTAGTTCACGGCATCTACTCTCTGTAGACTCTTGGACATTAGGTGTTAGGTACTTTCACCCATGAAGCTTGGATCGAGAACAACTTACTTACTTGTCTCTGACAATTCAAGCTTCTTTAAAAGTTTAATTCCAAAAATAAAGTTACAGTTCCTCAAAATCTCTTCTTCATTTTTGCGTATGAATACAAAATACATAAATAAAAATTGGGGTGAACTAGTGTGAAAGAATTGAAGTGAAGTGGAGAAGACAAAAGGAGAAGAACCGAGTGAAGAGCATTGCTAAAATGTGAGGGAAATTGGCCTCCGGTTACAACAACTATGGTTAAACAGCTAACATAACGAAATTGGAGACCCCAGATGATTCTTATGAGTCGTCCCAAATCATGAAAAGTATGATGTTACACGTTTCCCCCAGAAAAGGCGATATGCGATTTGATGTGATGCAATTCCAATATGGAGAGATAAAGCAAAAAAATGTAAAAAGAGAGGAAAAAAGGGTAGCACAAAGATATAGAATTCATTTATGGGAAAGAGAAAAGAAGGAATGGTATAAGGGAACAAGCAGAAGAAAGAAAGAAACAAACCGGGACAACAACACAAGTTTTCTCTCCTTCAGTTTCCGACCATCACTGGATACCAAGTGAGCACAAAAGTTTAGGCTGAACTGTTGTTGTTCTCCCACTCTCCTTTTCCCGTTCCGTATATTGTTATAACCACCAATATTCCCTCAGTTGAGGAGAAAAGCATGTATCCTTTAGAGAAAGCTGTTATACAGAAAGATTTTCACTATTACTAGCATCCACACAACAAACGAATAAAAAAGGAAAGGAGATGGAGGAGACGAGCTAAAAAGATGTGTCGAAAATGGAAGAGAATCGGATAGTTGAAGGAGATCAAGCCGAGGCCAGCCACTAAAACTTCTTGAAAAACGTGATCTCCATTTCAAATAACAACCACACACAAAAATATACAGCTATACATACATTCAACTGTATTATTGCCGCATCTTTTCTCCATCTTTTCTCTATAGATAGACACAAAAATGCTGACAAGATGTACTACTTACTCCTGCCATACCAGTACCACCACCACCACCACTGCTTCTACGACTATGGTAAAAGTAGTTAGTTGCCTAGTTCTAGGAAAAGGAGTTGCTCGTATACTACTTGTTCTACAAGTAGAACAAGCAGTAGATTCCTGAACACAGTGTTGAACGACTGACGAGTGGAATACTATCTTTGTGTTATTTTCTCTTATTTCTTTCTCTCTCTCTGTAGTAGTTGGTGGTTCCCAAAAACTCCTTGTTTAGCACATATTCCTAATGCTGAAGAGGGAAAGAAAGCCAGCAGCAATGCTAGACAACTAGGCACCATTATATGCATACGCACACAAAAATATAGACATGGACACATGAAGAGAAACATAAAGAAAGAGAGAGAGAAAATAGAACCTACCAACCACCAATTCTACTGTGTAATATGGACACTTTAAATAACAGAACAAGGAACATTACCTAATGTATATGTTTCTTAACTCCAACTGAAATTTTCAGCTCGTCCATACACTCATCCTCCCACCCCGTAACAAACATTCTTTATCACTTTTTCTTAGAGTAGTTCTTCTCTCCACTACCTTTACTGCATCTTTAATGGACAACATTTCTAGAATTCTTCTCTGGCCCATCACCAATAGACATTGTTACTTAAAGTTTGAAAAACAACACATACTAAAAACCCTTGCATAAAGCAAATGTCGAACAACATCTTCTGTAAAATTTATGACCGCCTTAGCTACAATCACTGACTAGATATACATGCACACCGATGCTTACGTGTTCCAAAAATAGTGAATGACAAGCTTAGGGAGAAGAGGGGAAAAAAACCAGTAGCATGCCATTACTACCCCGTTCCTCATCTGTACCTACCTGTCATCATATGACATAGAAAACGTATGGTTTGCAGCTTTCTCCGTGTTGGCAGTTACTTACGCTCTGTAAACAGCACAAGTACAACGACAGGAGCAAAGTAGACCGCATCATGAATCCAAAAACTGTAACCGTAAAAGAAAATCTCTCTTTTTTTTTGCCCGCTTGCCGCATCTGATGATGAGAAAAATGGACGGAGTACTTTGGAAACATCTACTCAAATAAACTCTTTCATTTTTCAATGGGAAAGCTACAAAAACCGCTTTAAACTAAACTGTTGAGGAGCTGTTGTCGTCGTTCACACTACACCCACACCACCCTAGACAAAAAAAGCTGCGACAACTCAAAGTATGACCGAATGCCACACATACTTAAGTATACTGACTCTCCCTTCATCGTCTTGTAAACGTGATGATGATGCTGTGGATATGAAACATTGCTTGCCTTTTTCAGCACGTTGACTAAAAAAAGAAACACTACTTCTTCAAGCAAAGCAAGTTCGATCCACAAAAAAGCACCCAGGCTCCTAGCGTAATCCTTTGGTGCTGATGCTGAAGTCTTACAGATAACTTAGGGTTGTAGCACGTTTAGCGACCACTATTTGATAAAAAGGCAATTTTTGCATCTATATTCTCAAAAGAATAAAAAAAAAGATGGATGGTTCTAGAAACAAAGATATAAAAAGCGAAAGTTAAATTACTGTTGACTCACTCTTCTCTTCTAATAAAGTATGTACGATTGTGGTTTTGTCTTTTCGAGATTTATCATAGCTACGTGTATTTTACGTTATTCATGGCCATATAACCAGAATAAATAGGTAGAGCACAATGTCAGACTACAACAACAAGAAAGGAGAACACAATAACAGAAAGGATGACAGGGAAAGAGAGAAAAAAAGTATAAAAGTGGTTGAATGAGCGTTGGTGTTGAAAATAAACTATTCTACTCACCTTTTACCCAATAAATCTACTCTTGTGCTCTCTCAGTGATGGTGGATGGTGGTTGGAAACAAAAAACCATGCCAATAAGTCTAATAACAAAGTTATACAAAGAAAAATAAAAACCAGAGGAAGAAAAAAGGAAGTACAACTTTACTTTCTCTTTTTTTCTTTCTTCCACACACACAGCAAATTTTTCTGAGTTCTTAGCTCTCAACCACTATAAAACTAGTTATACAAGTTATATATATGATGGTTCCCCATTTTTGTGTGATGGGCTGCGCAACTAATACAAAATGCATTGATATCTGACAGTCAATCGTTTCTTATTCAAGTACACACACATACACACATCCATGAATTTCTGAGAGACAGGGAGGAGAGAAAGCCCATTTCCAGTTGAGTCACTTGCTCATTCGTGAAGCAACTGGGGGGACGGAAGAAGGAATTTCTTTACAAATTATTTACTTAACCTACATTATAGTGTTAGATTAGCCTTTCATACGAAACCAGAAACAAACTTTGGGCATTAGTATGCATTCTTCTACTCCATGCTCTTCTGTTTTGGATCCCATTTATTTCCCCCTCTTTCCTTTGTTCTTTTCTGTGTGTGTGTGTTATCATCATCACTACAGAATTTTTAATCAATGGACTACCATTCCGAAGAACTACGTGAAGTTAGTATGAAATAATGAAAGAAGTCTCAGTATGTATAACTGTAACAGCAGCTGCTTAAAATTTCAGTAAGGGATGCTTGTTGGATAGTTCTCCAACAAACGATGTTTCAATTCGCTTAACAATACAATCAGTTTAAATCTTTTGAAATAGCTTTACTTAAGAAGCTTTATAGAAGGAAATAATCAAAGTAGAGAGCAGTTGGAGGATGCTAAGCACTTTCTTCTCTATACTTAATATGCCTACCTAATGCTCCCCTTTAATGTAGTAGGGGAGAAAGTAAGTGTGGAAAATTTTTTTGGGTAGTAGAAGTAGACCCATATTCATTCTCATTCAGTAGGAAACCCTTCATGTTTTGTATAAACGTGTAATATTCTCCAACATTCCAAGTTATCACAAGTGCGTACGTGAAAGAAAGTCATCGCAATGGGATTGCTTAGTTGGTCAGAGGAATGGAAACGGAACGAGTGCGAGAAAGGGAGGAAAAAGAAAAACTGGAAAGATGACATGAATTGCCTACTTATACTCATCTGAGTTTCCACATTTCCGCATCTTTCTCTCCCGTGAAACTGCTCACCTTTTCCAGTCCCCGGACAACTTGCATGCACCCCAACTAAAGTTATGCGTGTGAAGTTACCGACGTCAGAAACCTGGCAAGTTATAATACCATTCCTAATGATATAATGTAGCGGTATCATAAAACAAATGTGTGCATCTTGTCTCTAAGAGAGGAAAGTTGAAGTTGGATCATTTTCGTGTTGATATCCAATTTTTTTTGGAGGGTTCTATTTCAACTGAGTTTGAGTAAGGAAAAATACTAAAATGTAAGTCGACAGAGAAATAGAGTAGGAAAGAAAAAGGATGCAAAGTTTGCTTTCCTTTTCTCCCAATTGGTAAAACGAGTAATACTCCCGTTTACAAAGTGTTGTAACAGTTTATAAGGAATGTTAATACTTGCCATTCCTATAATGATGCCATGAAGCAGCTGATCGGTGGAAATGTAATTGGAATCGAACAGTAGGAAAAGGTCTGGCCAGTTTTGTAATAGTAGTAGTTGAAATGAATGTGGAAAATACATATACATTTTTTGCTTCCTCTATATATATATACTAAATACGTCGCACTTTTTACCTTGTTGGTTTGTTGCCCATCTCAATACAAGATAGAAACATTGGCTCACATCTTGAAATAACTTGACTTTTAGACACGGCAAGGAATTGGAAAACTAGACCATCACATCTTTCACCATTACAGTTTCCTGCTATTCAATTCCAGTTCAGTGTAAGTTAAGCCTTTTAAGTTGCACCTAGTCAGTGTCTTGTGCAAAGCAGATGTGTAGTGGAGAGAATAAAATATTTAGTAGTTTTAGGCATACATATATATTCAGTCAGTAGTAAATGGTTTCACGGACTCAAGTATAAAAAAAGGAGGTAGAGTGGGACCTTAGGTTTGCCCAATTCCTCAAGGCTATCGCTTCGTTCGTATATACAGTTTTGTTGCTTTTTCAACTGAATTTAGTCAATAATGCAAAGCTTAACAAAGGCGAACGTTTATAAATATGTAGAAAAAGAAATGTGCATGCTTTGCTCGTTTCAAGTGCAAGAAGCTAAGGTTGTTGTGGATGATGATGATGATGATGGTAATACTATGTTACTGGAATGTGTATACTTGATAGTATTCACAATAGCATAATATAAGAATGCTTTAGAAAAGTAAAATGGGGGGACAAGTACCGGAAATTTTCAACTCGGAGGCTACGGTGTGCTGCTCGAAGTTTAGGCCTTGGTTATGTCTTAGCTATTTCTTTGTTGAGGAATATAACGGTATTTTATATATGAAGGAAAAAATCATTTAGATATTGTGTAATGGGAATGCAATATAAGAAAACACGGGACAGTATGCATTTGCATAGTAGCCCCGTAGCGGGACTGACTAACTCAATGAAGTAGGCATTTCATGAAAGGAAAATAATAGATGCATTAGCATATTAATCTCAACTTCCCATTAATTTCACCCTCCTGACTCCTTAATTTTTTCTCCTTTTTTTGTTCCTTATACTCTTCATGATATGCAAATTGAAGCAAATTGGTGGATTCTTTACAAAAGCCAATCCGTGACTGGAACGCTGGAAGTAGATGGGAAAACGGAACGCAGCTTGTTAACTACCTATTTGAATTCTCATTCATGTATATAAGTACTAGCGGATTATCTATAGCAGCTTAAGTTGAAGTTGGACTTAAGACTCACATGAGAAAATATTGCTTAGGATCAGTTACCCATTCTCGAAAGTACTTGAAGAAAAATGATAGAAGTTTAAACTTAACATTTTAATAGCCAAAGCTGTTCGTTGTGTAGTCTAAAATTGCATTGTTGCTGCAGGAATGTGTAATGCTGACGCAATGACTTGTAAACAAAAAAGTATGGAAACTATAGATAAACAAGTTTATTAGCATGAATTCGTTCATTACAAAAGCTAGTAGTAATTAACCATAGGTATATAATTGCATTTGTTTTCAGCATCGTAGAGCTCAAATGCAATTGGGTAATGTTGTTTCAGTTGTTTCCTTGTGAACTTTATAAGCTGCAAAAAATGAGAAAATGGTGTTTTAAGAAATGGAACTGAAGATGTGCATGGAAGAACTACTTTTATAATACTAGATTGAAACATTAATTACTTTAGTGTAAATTAATCCCTGGAATTATAAGCTTGAAATAGTAAATTTAGAAGCGCATCAAGATTAACATGTTCAGTAGAGTGTGTCAATGTCTATGTAATATACGTAAATATTTGGATACACATTGCCTCTAGTATAGAAACTAGTATGTATGTGTATATATCAAAAGCGAATACTTTTCTTATCCGAGTTATCACACACATGTATAATTGCACTTTTACATGAGCTCCCAGATAGAAAGCTTTTGCTTAACTGCAATTAGCTCTCAATTGTATAGTGCAAGACAAGGAAAGTGGCATGATTTTTTACGTATACATGTAGTCAACAAAACAATAGAATACTTTTTTCATGCTGTTGCTTTGCTAGTACAAATGGTATATCTTACTTTGACCATGTCATTTTGTCAGCTCAATGTCCTATATAATATTTATTACACAGCCGCACGAAAACCAAAGACGAAGCAAAAGTGTGACACTTAATGGACAAGGCTAAAATGAAATTGCCCTATTACGTCATGTAAGTCAGTAGTATATATGTAGGACCTGAAGGCTATGTATTTCTATAGACCATATAGATACTAGGTGAACTGCATAAGACAGACATAATCTAAGAAAGTTTCAAATAAACTGATAAAACTTAAACCGAACTATCTTACTCAACTCTTGAACTTGAACGTAGTATTATGTGAGTTGTTTGATGACTTTATGATTTCTAAAAGGAATGATATTAAGTTTGCATACTGAAATCGATCAGAGAAACATTTGTTTTGAAGAACTCGTTATTGCATCCTTTTCAATGCTCTTCTGACCATGACTCCAAATCTTTACGTTGCAGATAAAATGCAATTTTGCTGGGGATGACAGAAGACACGAAGAAAGAGAAGAAGGCCTTTATTTGTTTGTATTGCTTTGCTACACGACATCAAATGGAAAGAGTTGGTACCTTTGTACTCCTTCCAGAACTCAATTCCCTGTATTAACGTAGCTATCATTACAAGTGGAGCGACATGGACGAAATTATTGGATGCTTTATTTGCTTTTGCTGTGTAGCAACTGTAAAACACGCCAATATTTCTTCAATAATATTATATTTCATTTGTTTGGCTAGTTGACGTAGTATGTACATGAACGAAAGATCACTGTTGGAATTTTGTCTAAGCTGGTTGTAACAATGTTCTCCGTTCTTCATAATTGACATAGAACTTTTTATCCGTAGAAAATTGTAACTGAAATAACAACTGCCATAAATTAAATTTTCCTTTAATTCATAAACTTGAAAGGTATAGCTCATTTTGAAGTATATTCTCCCTGTCTCAATGACTGACAAATAATTGCAAGAAGGTCGTAAACCATATGAGAAAATTTGGAGAAATAAACGTTTTTGAGGATTGGATTACACATACTTATCCTTCCTCAGGATTCATGTTACAATGACGCATTTCCTCATGTTTTCTACGACATACTTTTCTTTAATTTGCAACGCAAGAATCGCAACCGAAGCCGTTTCTCCATGTATGCACTTAGATTACACCACGTGATTACTCTCATCTGTATCGAATGTGTATGATTATGAAAAACGACGTCTACTTCTCTTGAATACTTCGTATCAACTAACGTCTCAAGAAATAATAATGTTATATAACATCTAACCTACAAGATTTAGTTACATTCGGAAAAATGAGGCTTTCACTTAGCATCCGTATCCCCCTGCACGTGTGCCTATCACAACTTCAGTGCTTTTGACAAGGGTGGGAAATGTTGGAGGAAGAATAATTGCGTGGAAAAATACGCTAAACAGCGATTCATTGGTGTACCATATTAGAAATAGGTGGTGGTAATCCATCATGAAGAGCTGGGAAAGCATGGCACTTGAAAATAATCCTTTATTCAGCACACAAAAAGGGGTACGCAAACAGTATGAGCTATTACTTGTGGCTGCTGGAGCAAACTATTCTTTATTTATGAATGAGATCCACGTCTGCTTGTGAACTGTTCGTTTACTCACCTTATTACCCCAATTGTATACTTGTGTAGCAAGTTCATTTTTACCTAGACAAGTATAATATATGTCTTTGCAACTGAGCACGAAGAATGACGCACACGTATCAAGCCTTTAAGTTAAGCTGGCTGCCTGAGCTGGGTAAGAATTTGAAATATTAAAGGAGTATAGTAGCAAGACTGTGGGAGATAATGTCATTTTCAATAAGCTAAGTTGTTTACGATTTAGTCCAAAAAGTTAATAAGAGAAAGTCAGGCTTGAAAATGCCGTAAAATCAATGTACCTATTCACCGGAACATTAGCTACCTTTCCCACTCTCAGCATCCTTAGAAACTAATAAACCAGTTGAAAATATCCCTAAATCCCCAAAAATTGCACATTACAAAATAATGGACTTTATCCTTCCAGTCAAGTACAGTGTACTGTGGGTGTCTGCAAAAAAGATAGAAGAAAAAAGAGAGAAAAAGAAAACGAGATGGACCAGCAGTCGTACTCACACACACCTCAGATATCTGTTCCATATGAACGAAGATTCCCATCATTTTGTATGTTGGGGTAAAGCGTATAGTAACAGTGTTATGAGAGATATTATAATGTAACGTAACGTGGGAAGCTGCCACATTTGACAGTAACCACATTGAGAAAACATGTGAGCATAGAGGATGGAGGGGGAGAGAGAAGCACAACATGCTATAGCAATGTTAAACTATAACCATATAGTAATATACGACTTTTACCTCAGCATGCAGCAAATTTAGCACTGAAGATGAGGAAGCAGGAACGAGGAGGGTACACCAACAGGCGCAAGAATAATTTTAAGGAGAAGGAAAAGAAGGTTAAGAACTTGAGAGGTAAACAGACCATGGAATATGATTTTAGTCAACGTATGAAATGGTGGAAATGGATGCATGAGCTTAAGTCAAATAGTCAAAAGGATCTTTCCTCTTTTAGTTTCTCCTCCTTTTTAAGAAATAAGGTAGCAAGTTCTTTATCAATTTCTAGTAGGACCATAGGAAGTCGTAGCGATTCTTTTTAGAGCTCTGATTCCCATTTCCCACCCGCTGTTTTCTCCTTACTTTCCAGTTAGAAAATTTATGGAATTTTCCCTTCTTGCTCTCATGACTATTTACAATGACTGTTATTCGAGATACATACTTTTTGCTAGGCGTAAAGAATGATACCAATGTATATATATAAGTGTGTGTGTAGTATCACTCACAAAAATGAACATTAGACTGTGCATATCCCCTTTTAAATAAGCTTGAAAAGGTGTCCTCTCATCCGCATCCCCCATTACATCAGAAAAATATTCAGACTCATAAAACTAGCCATGAATTATTTGCTACGAACAACAATAAAACTATTTCCATCTCTTTGTGTTGGAACAGAGCTAGAAAACTCGACTCATCAGTTTGATTTCATTTCCTTTCCAACAACAATCTCTACAATTCCGACTTATAGCTTTGTTTTATGCCGTATATATACTTAAGTATGTTCAGGAGAAAACGATTTTTACTGTTACGCCGCTTATAACTGTAAGTATGCAGCTTCACTCCAGCTAGCGGAAACTGACTCACTTCCTATCTCATATAGGGATATAAATGATGGGAATGCTCACATTGCATCATGTGCCTTTTGTGGTAAAAAAAGGTTAGTTTTGCTCCCTCTTTTTTCCTTTCTTTCTTTTCTTTTCGTCGGCTCTCTCATTGTTTCTGATCTTTCTACAATTAATAAAACAGTCAGTCAGTGGAACATATCGATGAAATTCCATTAAAGAAAGAACGGATGAAAATCCCAGATTCCTCTCTCCTCTATTACTACAATCATGTCAACGAGTTGGCCCCGTCTGTCTCTTGGTCGAAAATTAATTTGCGTTGATAAAATATTGGGAGCGTAATATATTTGAAAAATGGGACTCCAATAGGTTCTTTATAATATTTTCAAGTGTTTCTCTGGATTATGGATATTCTATGAAGGGCCTCTTGCCTTAACCACTTATTTCAAGTCATGAAAATGAAATGGAATGGCAATGAAAGTGTTGAAGTAACGACTTCTTTTTCCAAATCTAAAGGTTCCCCAAAGATAAATGGGATATGAGTTATAATAGAGGCACTTGAGAAGTGGAAATATAATATTGCAATAAATATATTAAGGAGAAAGTCGTATGAAAGTGGAAAGAGATTTTGCTGAGCAATGAATAGTTCATCCATTCTACTTAAATACGACATACATACATGCATTACTCTATATTGAGCACACTGTATACATTTTTAAGGTCTATATATATTCGTACTTCACAGCAGTACGTCTTTTCGTTTATAATTTCTTCATCAACAAAATGACAATTCATCAGGGAATAAAAGTTTATCGTACGTGGATTGAGAACACGTGTAGAACTTATAAACACAACGCTCCCAAAGGTATAATGAGCCATTTAAGCCGTGGATACCTTACAACTTTCTTCTGCTAGTGTGGTTTCCAAACAGAAATTTACAACGAAGCCTTGTGGTAAAGCGGAGCTGAAGTTACGCTAGTATAAATTTCTAAATAACGAGTTTATATAAGAGTTTCATTGAAACCACTCGCTTGATTTTTTTTAATAAAAATTTAAAGTCACCCAAAATTTTATGACACTTCACTTCCTCCAGCCTTGCTCCTTTTATTTTCCTGTTTTCATGACACGAAATTGTGATGATTGTGAGTAGAATACGAAATCCTTGTTCCCCGTTCGTTAAAAATATTAACAAATATTTATCACCGTAATGAATTTCCTGTAACATTCCATTTGGGCTCAAGGCTACCCAAAAGCTCGTTTCCTTGTGACCTCATACGTTTTGTCTCACAGTTGGAGCTCCCCTGACTTTTCAGAATGTGTTCTTAAGCATGTCACTTTGGCAGCGAATCCCATCCTACAGCATTAAAAAGAAATAAAGCGAATAAAGCCAAAGTCGGTTATTCAATGGGGAAAAAGTAGAAAATAGGAGAGTGATATGTATTGTTACAATAGTTTACGTGGCAAATGCATGCTTCTATTGTTCGTTAATTGTTAAGTAGCGCGGAAGACAAAGGACAGCACGAGGCACGATGATACTGACCCTTTGTTCCCTCATGATTGTGTGATGATCACCACTGCATATTTTTTATGTGTTTGGTACATGATCCCTTTCCCCTTCACAGCATGGAATATTTGCTTCAGCGACTCCGTACTATTTCTTTTCTCTCATTCTTTTTTTCCTGGGTGAAGCCCAAAGTAATAGGTGTCGGTTGCTCCTTCATTTTTCTCTTGTGAGAGAAAATGAAGAAGGGGAAAATAGTGCGGAATGTCCACAGGCATTCCAAGTTATTATTACCTGGACTTTTCGTATGATGACCCAAGAAATAAAAGGGCACGCACGAACTTCCACTATAATCATAATAATGGCAGGAGCTGTGTTATTTTACCCACATTATTTAAGGGCTATACCTATGCATGCATGTATGCAATGTGTGTGTGTGTGTGTGTGGCGTTGTAAGTTTTACAACAGCGAGTGTGGCGAGGCAGACACCATGAAGACTGAGATGGCACAAGCAAGAGCCATTCTTAGAAGAAAAAACTGGAATACCACGAAAGAAGAAAATCCCAAGTTTTCCCATCTTCAATTTTTTCTTCTTCTTTTCACTCTTTTATGTTACCTCAGCTCGGATTCCAATATAAATGTGTAGCAAAGTCTAGCTATCTAACTAGATATCTGTTTCGGTAAGTTATGTATGGAGAAGAGCAAGTATTTTCTTAGGAAAGAGTGAAGCATGAGAAATAGTTAGAGAGAGAAAAAAAGAGAAAAGAACCTACTGACTAAAAACGAAATGAATTGGATTTTTTTCTCTCTTTCGAAGTGATTCTGAAGTGGCCTATTACTATATCAGTGATACACTAAGATTACCGCTAATATGACACAAACATTCACATGAAGGCACACATACACACATCCGAATATACAATGGAAATGGAGAAAGTGACGGGGAGAGGAGAGAAGTCGGGCATGTCGTCACTACTACATGACTAGTCACAAATGTGAGAAGTAATATAATGTAGTTTGCAACGTAACCAAAGGAAATAAGCATAAGTAAGGAATGAAGGAACACTTTTTCCTACTTGTTTTTCCTTTCCCTGTACTTTACTTTATATCTTATAAAGAAATCGATGTAGAGACATAACATTGACGCCTTTGTGCTACTCCAATGAAGCTATCTATATATACCCCTTTTATTTTTTTGTGTAATATCCTGGAGGCTCCCTATTTTTTGAAATATGAGGATGTCGGGGAGAACATGTAATGCAGTGCTTATTGGAGGAGACCTGGAGCTGCTAATGTTGCTCTCTCACACACATTTGAAAAGAGAAAAAGAAGGAATGAGGCAGAGAGCCACAGAAGCCCATTATTGGAGGAGGCAGACGGAAGAAAAAGACTAGCAGTCTGTTGCCACATATTACCTTGTATAACTCACCTTTGAAAAGGAAAATAGTTGGAGTGTTATAAGCAGTCTTATAGTAACTAGCATTGGTTGGAACTTGTGGTAGTTGTAGGGCAGAAAAAGGGAGCGAGTAGCATAAAAGATGTCTTCCTTTTTCTTCATCACCGCAGAACTTGATACCTTTCTTGAATAGAAGGATTTAAAGATTGTGCAAAAGGGATGTCAAAGACGAAAAGGAGCATTATTATCGGGGAGTAACTGTCTTTTCATGCAAAACTTGAGTAATAATGGGTAATAATATTACGACAACGCTAAGTTGATGCTGGTGTAGTAATTTTCTGACGAAATGAAATGTGTCAACTTAATTCGTTCTAGACAGCTGTTGATGTGACTGTCGTGCAAATTACATTACTCTGCGTAGTAATTAATGACATTAAATCACATTTTACGCACGTACTTAGCAAGCCAAGGAAAGTCAAAGGGATGTGGAACAGCGAGAGTTGAACAGGAAAGAGAGAACACTGTATTTGCTTGTTGTTTGTCTTCAAGAAAGCATTACATTACAATCATCTCCCATCAATCACATTATTCTTCATTATTATGACAATTTAAGACAAGAAAGTCACGTATTAAATCCGCACGTGTAATGAAAAACCGACGTCCTGGTATAGTTTGATCGGATATGATTTACTTGTAATGTTACTCGTTTACTCTATAGTCTGTAGCTGATCCCGTTGAGGCTATAACCTCAGCTGTATCTCTAAAACGTTAAAATGCACAACAAAATAACACTTTGCATGTCAATAGATAACACGCTTAATTGATTGGACATTACTGCCTGTGTGTAACGAGTTTTAAACTAGAGCCACATGATTTCTGTCACTAATACGTACGTAAACTTTGCAAGCACTATGTTGAAGCAATTTAATTTCATAGCAGGGCAAAAATAATTGTCTACAGGACGCAACCCTAGTAATTATGTAATTGGATTAGTTTAAGCTGTTATTGCTGGTAAACGTTGGCAGATTGGTTTTTTTTGCCGTGGTAGCGTTCTGCAAATTAAAACATCACGGGGTTAAAATGATGACATTCAGAGATACTGGATATGCTACTGCTAACGTATCTAAAAAATGTATACATCACCACAAAGTGAAATGTGTGCTAAGCCACAGCATTCTTTTGCAAAAAAAGGAATTTTGTACGTACACCATGTAAAATTGCAATAGGAATGCTATATAGTTATAGTTGATAGTAATGATATTTATTTATACTGCATATATAACATGAAGTGGAATGTGGTCAGGATGGCTGAAGTGTAGGGCAAGTTGCCCTGCATCATAACATGACACCCTCATGAACGCATGCTATGAGGCTTATCTACTCTACTCCACAGAATGTATGCTTGGTTCTTGGAACCACATCATAATAGTATATTCTAAATATAAAATACGTAGGCACAATAGCCGATGAATTAGCTCTCGATAAATTTTCACCCTTCATATAGGAACTTGAAGTGCTCTTTCGTCATCGTACATTACTGAGAATTTGCGTGTTAATTCCATGAATCTATTTAGAAGTAAATGGCAGTTTTGATACTCAATCAACAAAGCATTATTGGGTGTCATGTTCGCGCTTGAGTGTGCAACTAAAACGGTATTGGTTGTATGTACATATTGTTGATCTGATAGAATGTAGTTGAGCAGCTTGAAGGCCAATAGTAAAGCAGTTGGATTGAGTAATAGGAAGCATTTCATGTTTGCCTTACAATTAATACGATATCTGAATGAAGCCATGCAAAATGTTTCGTATTGTTAGTCATTATTCTCTTTGAGTTCCTCAGGGCTCAGCCAAAGCTCTGGAATCGAATTCTTAAGCAAGTAGTTTGTGAAAATTATGGATACTTCTTCACTTTTTTTCCTCCTGATTCATCGCCAGTGTGCCAACTCTGTCGTTGCATTAATGACTAGATATTTGTATGAAGCCGTTTTGATTGGTTGTGTAGAGCATACTTTCATGCATTATTTTTCTTTAACACGTATACTCCATTCGGTAACTCTCCAGGCACTTTATTTGCTTTGCAATTGCAAATTTATTAGACAATTAATTCAAGGCATTATACAGGAGTATTGGCGCGTTATTGTTTGTTTACCTGCTACCAATTACTTTCATGAATTTAAGCTTCACCAGAATTCAAAAGTGTATTTGGCCTGAACACAGTAATACGAGATCAACACTACCCAGCATAGTAGCAGTGGCGCATGTTTCTAATACCCTTTCAATGGGTTACAATACTTCTGTAATTATAGAAAGTGTACCGTATACACACTACGAAAAACGTGATACTTAGAATCAGGCCTGAATTATCACTATAACATGGCCTTCTCAGTGATGAAGTTGGTATATCCACGCACCGTCAAAAAAAACTTGAGTTTGCGATCCAGTCGTACGCTAGTGAAATATGATATTCGGTAGGTAGTCGGCACTTACGTGTTTTCCCGCAGCAGTCAGGCACCATTATTTCAGAACAGTGCCATTATTCTATTGAAGTATTTGAGGCGTCATTCCTCATTTGGATTTGAATCAGATGGGATCGTTTTCGACGGGGAACAATCCCAAATTTAACTGCATTGCTGTCTTCCTTCAATCAATCAATTTCTTGTGTTCATTTCTTTTTGTAACACAAAAGAAATTGGTGAACGAGTAATCTCTTTTGGAATGTTTGTCAAAATTTATCAAAAAGAAAGTAAGAATGACAATGACATTTTGAACATAGCAATCGAATTTATAATTTTCTTCATGTTTCCATTCCGCATGACTCGTGTTGACAACAATATTCGCTCATTCAGTATTTTCTTTTAGCTCTGCTCAGCAAAAATAATGCTTAAGACAACAATCAAATTTATTACTGTCACGCTTCTATTGATTTTTCTTTTGACGACTACTCCACAAAACTACGTCACAACACTAAATGTTTACTCTTACCAGCATTAGAACTTACACACGGAATTAGAAGAAATACAAATCTAGCTCATGGAACTGGCTACTCGTTAAGGTTGTAGAATAGAATATGGTAAGTCACTTGCTCCCAGATCCATTTATACATTTAAGTACATATTGAAGCATTGCATGCAACAGAACCGTCGCTGAATTTTTTACGCCTACATAAACTACTGCATGTTTTGTTGTTAGCCAGGCTTGACCTAAGGAAAGGTTGCTCACTATACAATAACAGGTTTCAATGCAGCTGTAACGTAACAGAAGAATGGAGAAAACTATTTTACCTGCAACCCATGAGCTCGACAAGAAAACATTAATAGTGACAAAAATAGATCTCGTGCTGCTTTTCTTAAACGCTAAATACAAAGCAGAAAAAGTGATTGCCTAGCTCGCGTAGTCGTTTCAGATTCATGCAGCAAGAAAATTTGCCTCTTTAGCAAAGGAAAAGAACAAATTTCTTACTCATTTTTATGATTATGTTGGAATTTCGTGCAGTGCAAAAATGAGTCACAGTCACAATCTCACAGTGTGTGGGAAGTGTTGGAAGGCTTGTTGCATGATAATATATTATACATATAAATAGTCATGAATTCTAGATTAATGTTATGCAGTTGTTTAGGTATTAGCTCGGAATGGCAGATTTCTTTTTGAAGAGGAAAGGTGTGAGGGTTAATTTCAAGTTGGATAAGTTGGTTTATGAGAGCATTTCTTCTTCTCGCTAAACGTAGGCGTTTAATTTCTGTAAATCTATTCTATACACTAGCAATCTTGTATCATAGTGGGTCTCGGAATTCGTTAGCATTCTTCTTTACATATTTGTGGCCGTTGTGAAGTTAGGTTAGGCATGTAATATTTCTATTAGTCATGCATCTTGCGCTTTACTTCAAAGGGTATTTTGTCTCCCATGTTAAATTGAAACTGAATGAGTACTCATGTGCAAAAATTTATCGCGACGTTACATGCCATCGTGTTCCAAATGGTATGTTTCCCTGTGCCAGCGATAATGTATGTCATCAAACAAAATGGTTCCCACGGCACGGACAATCCGAATTCAAGGTGGATTGTGGACACTACTCCATACCATTCATGTGGATACACACAATGACGACACTTTCCATTTGGATGGTGCACACTTTTACATTATTCTGAGTGGGTAAATCACACAATTTGAAATAATTGTTTTTGTCACAGTCAGAGGGGCATGGTACAACTGTCACGTTAGGTTTCATATAGTTCTTCTTACACTCTATAATTCATCAAAAGCATAATAATAATATTATGTGGGTTGGTAGTTTCTCCGTGGCAAGGATTTTGTGCTACATAATTTTCCGTTATGAGTCATTATTTTATTGGCTCAAGGACAAATGTAAATTGACGTCTATATCTGACGGCGGAACACGTTTTTCTTTCGCTCCAAATACCACCATTAAAGCGAGAAAGAAAGATGCTCACTAGCTATGCTGGTGTAAATGATATCGGTGGGAGAGCCAAAGCCGAGCCATTCATTCATATCATTAACAAAACCGAAACAACTACAGACATACGAATGAATAAATCAGTTCGTGATACCCGCAAAACTTTCTTTCGACAAAAGACATCATATCATATAATATATATATTCGTTGTCGTTTTGGGCTAAGCTAATGATTCTAACATGTAGTATAGGCTTTAGTCTCGCCGAAAAAGCTGGTAGCTTGTAGGTTGTGCAGAAACTACACAACAAGTTTAATCGTGCAGTGAAAATCCATCGTATGCCTTAAGTACTTATGAAAACTCGTTTGAAGGTGAAAAGCGGATAGAGTATGAATATATTATATATGAAACTAGATAGGTTCGTGGGTACTTGAGAGATACAGGTGAAAACGTTACGTAAGCTCTTTCATATTTACAACCACACCATGAAGTCAATCTACATGCAGACTTGCCTCTTCCTACCAGTGGCTCTAGTATACTTCTAACGTCAATCATGTATGATTGAAACTCATAAAAACTTTATTTCCATATTGTCACAGTTTTCACTGCGCGGAAGATGTGTATCCGTGTACGTTATGGTGGCTTTGTACTATGTGCGTAGTTCATATAAGAATTTGCCCTTATTTCCGAAATTGTTAAATGTGTTTGCGAACACGTCTAAAACTTTATAGAGGAAATATCATGAATGTGTGCAAACTATCCGTGTAGTTTATAAATCCAAAAAAAGGAAGACATCTTGAATTGCTTCACGTGCAGATGATTGATGCTTCAGAATATATAAGATAGACGGGATACTGGAGGTTTTGCATTTACGGGACATCATGAAAAAGAGTAGTTTATTCTCTCTAAAATGAGGAAGGTGTGATAACCTTGAATACAGGAGGTCACGTATACTTTTATCACCACATTTTTCCCCAAGTTTCTAGATACTTCCCGTTTGGAAAATGTGGTGTGCTTTTAGTGTATTTTGCAACCTAATTTTGTAAGAATTCTTGTGGAGTCATGCGAAGAATACAAAATAAATTTTGGGCTGTGCCACATAAACTCAATAGTGTTAATGCTAAAGCAGATTTGTTACGGGGAAAGTCCTCTCATCTTGGTATAAGTATATTGAGATGATTCTCTCGAGAAGTTGTTAGTTCTATATAACTTCTATAATGTTGTCGCTCTGTGTGAGTTCTGCAGTTCTGGAAATTGATCCACTTTGCACGTCCCTCGTCATTTTGCACTGCTCCATTGTAAACAACACATTTCCCGTTTTTTTGTTGTTACAATTAACAGTGACATGGCAAAAAATGGGATGCGCAATGGGACTGTTCTAGGGCATTGGACGACCGTGTCTTTTGATAAACCAAAGTTGTTCAACAAGTTACTTGTCTACCACCTACCTAGAGATGTTCTGCCTGATTTGTGACTCGCCATTCATTTTGCGGAGTAAAATAATGATAATAATGTGTATAGGTTTTAGTACTTTTCATAATTTACCAACAATTCCTACGAAACGCAATTTGGGTGACATTTATAGCTGGAATGCTAGAAAAATGGAAAATGTGTTTGTTAGGAACTGTTGCCAACTCTGAACTTTATTGACGTCAAATCCAAATGGATGGCTCTCCTTGGTTGGCTTGATTCGTTTCTCTTCTATCTACATTTGACATTTCTATATTTCAAATGAACAAATCAACTTATTTAAACGTCATTGAATTGAATTATGCACAGTGAGTAAGTTAATAGTGAGAGCATTACATAAAATTTCTTTTACAATTCTCACATTCATAATTCTATTATCATTTGACAAACTTTTAAAATGCGTCGCATTCAAAATTCGAATGAGAGATGACTTGGGTGACGCAGATCATTAATACCACAATATAAAATTTGTACAGAGGTCGTATTAATGTGAATACAGATTCTAAATATAGAATAAAAAGCAGTATTTCACAATAGGCTTGTAAGAGGAAAGGTTCTCGTTAACTGAAGTATCAATAACAATTTTCAACCGAGAATTATTCGACCGTGGAAAGAAAATATAGCTTCCTTGAGTAAATATTTTTCTCAGCATTTGTATGTGTATTTATAATGAGCGAAGTGAAGTTTGTCACCAAATCACGTTAGTTAGAATTAACAAGATGGGGAAAATATGACGAACAAAAATTAAAGCTGTTCTTTTTATTTTTATTTTATTGGCTCAATTTTTCTGCTTATCATAAGCGTTTTCCCTTCAACTATCTCGCTTATTTACAGTGACAACAAATGTAGTAAAAATAAATTATAGTGAACCAGATTCAGTGTTTGAAATGACACTCAATGAATTTTCAAAATGCTTCTGAAGTACTTATATTCAACACAGGGTGTGCGGAATGTTTCATGGCAGAGATTTTGAGTACATCCAAAGACTTGTGAGAATTATAGATTTGCCCTGATGAACTTACATTGTTGACTTTCTACGTGCTACATTTATCACATGTAATATCAAAAAATTTAAAAATCAATAAGTAAAAAGATGTAATTTCACGTTTCATCTTAATCAGTGAGCCAATCACTTTCACAGTCACCTCCACCAGGCTTCCACTTTTACACGACTCTTACGAAACTCCTAAACCCATCATTTTAAGTTTCTGTAAAGCGTTTTAACGAAGCTCATTAAGTCTCATAGTCCAATTCATAATGAAAGCCTTGTGAGGAAACCCACACGTGTATATAAGATGGTACTTTATACCTTTCAATAGTAAAAAAAAACAAGTTGTAAGAACTAGAAGTAACGGCATCAAATTTGTATCAAAGAAAGAGACTAAAAAAGCTTGGTATTTATTTGAGGACTGCCATTCGTTTTTTCCGCACTAATACTCTGCCGGCTTACATCCAAGTTTTTTTCACACTTGATCAAACATGCTACTACGAAGTAAGAAAACCCCTTAAAAGAAACAACTTTTTTTTGTATCAAACTATCTCACACTCTGTCTCCAGCTTTCTAATATAATGTGATAGAAATCATAGAAAAGAAAGTGCATGAAATGTGTGCGCAACGAAAAGCAAATGCAAACAGAAAGTCGACATCGTCTTAGCAGTGGTAACTTAAAGTGACGCAAGTACATAAAATATTTCAATTATACATAGCTCCGTAGAGTAAGTTGAGCATACAACATCCGTTATGCGTACTACTTACGTACGTGTAGATTACACGCATAATAAAAAGTTTACAAACAGAGAAGCAAGTAAACATTTTTTTGTACTACTACTTGAGGCTCGAGTTGAGATCTACATGGTGAAATAGTATTTAGATAGGTATAAAGGTATGAACTTGATGTGTGAAGTGAAAGCAAATTCTCACGCGGCAATGATGCACGTGTGGAAGTCTAAAAAATCTTATTGTCGTCATCAGTCACAAGTTTGCTCAGTAATTGAAAAGTAGACTTCTTTTAAGTGTACATTAAACAAGCGATAAAAAAAAAGTTGAGTATACTATTGCTACACAAGTGGTGGCAAATATGACCACGAAACTTCATCTGATAAGATTTTTTTGACGTAATCTGCGACACGTTCTTTTCCCTGTGTGACAACTTGACATACGTTAAATCGGCGTTGACACATATATTCATAGAGCATAAGTAAATCAAAATTTCCATATATGGATATTATATATCTATATACAGGTCTTTTTTATTACAAGGCAAATACATTTTGTAACTTAACATATAAGTACTTATGAGGTTGTACGTTGGTTGGTGGTATTTTTGTTTTGTGTACACAGAATTTCATAATAGTTCTCGTAAAGCTGTCTTAGAGTAGAAAAATGTTTACTTAGAAATGGCTTTCATCAAATTTGTACAGAGTGTCAACCTATTCATTCCTTTTTTAGAAAGCACTCTTTTGAACATTTTCCACTTCAAACATACAACATTAATGTCATAAATGTTATGATATGAGAGATAAGTTACTCTTCATCTAATAAATCTATTTTTATACAAAATGCCTTAGAAAAGTATTGAATTTCTTATATTTCATGTTTTCAAAGTTTTTGTTTAGCGTTTATTCCAATGCTGTTTCACTGCCTAGCGCTAGACCTAACTTGATAGCGGTTGAAGACTGTGTAGGAAAAGGTTACCATCAGTTTTATTCGAGACGTGAGGCTGCCAACCCTGTGAACTCTGTGTAGGCCAGAGAGAGCTACCAACATTCATGCTAACCACTTAGTTTATATGTGTATGTATATTATAAGAAGAGTTCAGTAGTGGATTGCTTATATGATAAATATAGTGTTTTAGCCGCATGCTGATGCAATATTGTGAAATTGATGTTCACTCGGCTGCAATGAATTTCTATTGCGGATGGAATGTGAGCCATATCTAGCAAAGAAATAGCCGATGTTCAGAGATACACGGAACCTCTTTGTGTGCCAACCTGTTTCTGAACTAGTTAGAAACATTTTCTTCTATTTCCTTTTCGTTTTCCAGTTACTTTCATGATGTCTTGAATGTGTTTGAAAACGGCTTCTCACAGTTCAAAATTGGGTTAAATTAAACTGAAACTGAGTGTGCTTATAGTAGATACACAGGAAAAGGAGACTGTTGGTCGTGGTAACGATAAAAAGAGCAGCCTTTAAATACGAATTCCATGCATACAGCAAAAAATAGGGAGATGAGAGTGGAATAGGAAATTTGAAGGAAATAACTTTGGCATGAAATAATCATTGTGTGCATTGTCCATTCCTTCCAGGTTTCCTTACTTTTTTTTCTACACACAAAGAAGAGTAAACCTCTTCTATGTCCTTCTTGTTTCCAATATCTTGAGCAACTCAAAAGCGAAAACTATGTACAGACAGACGCCTACTTTGAATAAAATAGGGTTTGAAAACAGGCATTATACACACCAGTTTTCGGAATATTGTAATGTACTTTTAAACTTAAATATTTTCTGTACTCTCCCATGAGAATGTGGAAGTTGCAGTTTTGAGTGAAAGGGAAGAACAAAGAAATTTGTTTAAAAACTTGAACTTGCACCATTTTTCCACATACAATTACAGTAACTTGTGTGTGAGTGAATTCTAAACTTTTATATGTGCATTCCATTGACATAATACTGAAAAGTTTAGTGTATATTATATACAGTTCTACATATCGAAATCTCATCTTCAACCTTTCCAACCTTCTTGGTTTACTTAACCACGACTATTAATTGGAACGCTTGGAGGCCATGAAAATTGACATTGAATGTTTAAGCTACTACCAAGTTACCTCCATGCACACGCAATGAGAGAGACTAAAAATTGGTAGTAATTAAAATTGAAATATAATGAGCTTCACCCCTCCAACATCAATAGTTCACTCCCACTCCAGCAGAAAAAACCCTGGCCTGGCCTTTGAGACACATCAACCGAAAACATTATTTTTTCCGGGAGAAAAAATCTGACAATTTTTTTCTCTCTCTCTTTGAGATACGCGGAAGCATGTGTGTTATCTTTGTGTATTGAATATATCCTTGATGTACCTACATTCCAAAACATATATATTATTTCATATGTTCAAAAATGAATTCCAGCATGAAGTAGTAGTGGTTAGATTACCAGTGTTGTGTTTCTCAGGCTACAACTGCTGCTCCTGGCTATATGTGAATGTGTAATGTTTGCATGAATGAATTTTTATCCATTTTCTGCGAAAATAGAAGTTTTTCTCCCTAGTGGTCTTCCGGATAGTCTCTCTACGTGACCTGTTTTAAGACGTGTGTTATCTACAATGGTGAATACGTTTTTCACCAACTTGCTCCTTCATGCTCCATCCTCCCCGAGTTGCTACTCTTCTACCATATGCGATGTATGTGGTTTCACTCAAACCCTCTCTCACTTCTCCTCATACTATCCAAGGTGTAGGCTCAAACTAGATGTAGCAGCTCAGGAGAAAAGCGATACTTGGAGTTACATAACCTAAAATATTCACATAATATACATATTGCTCCTGCATAATATAATATGATACAGGGAAAAGTAAGTACGTAGAAAGGAGAGATAGAGAGAGAAAAGATGTAGATGTGCTAATATGAAGTCACTTGGTTGTATTTTCACACAGGATCCACTACTACAGGCTAGTAGGAGTTCTAGTTGCGTCGTAAATGCACAAGGGCTTTGAAGAGAGAAGCAGAGAAGAAAAAAATGTATTTACACACAAGAAAAAGTTTAGCGTGCCCATATCCTATCGTGCATGAAGATCTATTATATGAGCATGGTTTGCCCCATATTGCATTGTTATTATTATTACGATTATTATTATCATGATGTTACATCATCACATTTCCCATATCTTCAAGCTGTTAAAGGAATGAAAATCTCTTTGTTGCATGCTTGAGCTTCTTTATTTTATTGAGCCTTTCTCCTCTTTTCTCCTCGTTGTAACAATTCTCAATTCTTCCATAAAACATTTTCACCCTGTGTTTAAGTAAAGGTTGAAGGAACAAGAGAAAGAAATAGATCGAATTCGTTTTAATTTGGGAATTCTCGCCTCCCATAACTTGAAACTGATTGCTTACTTCCCGATTCTATGCAAGTGCACTGGATCTTCTTTATATTCAGTGGAGAAGTGAACTTGCGTTTTGTATTTTGGCTACCTGAAAACATGCAACTGAGTTTCTTTGCAAATCAATTGTTCACGCCTCTATAATTTATGAAGCTAATCCTTTTATAGTATATCCATTTAACGTGATTTTCCTTCATGCTTCTTCTTTACTCCAGTTTATTGATTCAATTGTCCGTGTAACCAGTTTGGGGGCGAATATGGCATCAAATATTCATTGATGGCGACCTTTTGCACGCTCATTGCCTCAAGGTCTCTGTAATAAACATGACTTCCGTAGTGGAAAATGTAGGAAAAACATTTATGTAAGCTGTCATGTAGTATCATATGTACTAAATATTAGGCAAGCGTCAGTGATGACGTTCTTCATTTATTCAGAGAAAACGACTTTGTAGTCAATATTCGGTTTAAAATATCGGAGAATTTAACGTATCAAATCACATGATTACACTTTGATTGCCCAATTTCTATTTGATTTCCTGGTAGACTGCATAAATACACGGGAATTTTCGCCGAGCATTTCCTAGCTGCTCTACTTCCTTGGCCAGTCCAAGCTTTAAATTAAATGATGACTTTCATGCAAATGTAAATGTCTATTTACGTGATTACATGATGGAAGAGTGAAGCTGAATAGTGGGTAACAGAGCGTGCCTTTTACCTAACTGGTTAGATAACAGCTAAAAAATTGAAATGCCAATTATAACTTTCCATCCTTGACACTTTATACAGAAAGAGTTGGAAAATGAAACTAGAATGAGTGGGATGAAAGCTTTACATGTTTTGTAAAGAAAAACACTTGCTGTGACTACAATTTTACATCCACACGCTCCAATATTTTTTTGTATAAATAAAAAATTCACCTCTAGAGACGCTACTGATTCTCATTCACATAGTTCTTCTTCAAAACTATCCCGCTTGTTTTATTAAGCACAAGTCTTTCCGAGCTCTGATCAGTTCAGATAAGGGTGGAATCTATTGAAGGCTGCCGGAAACGAGATCACAAATATGAATCTCTGTGTGTGTATCATAAGCAAAGTCTTTTATCAAGCATGTAAGTTCCCGCAGATAGCATATTGGAATTTGGCATTGTATTGGTAGCCAGCATTCCGCATTAGCGCTTTATCACAATACAATGAAGAGCGAGAGAAAGCTTGTGGCAATTACTTTTCTCAGTAGTTTGCTACCCCTGCTGCTTTCACTCTTCGTAAAAGATGTGCTTTATATCCCTTCATCATAATATATGCTGCTGTGCCTCTGTGTGCCTCTTTTATAAAATATATATATATGTTCACGTGTATAGTTGTTGTCTCATCTATAGTATCCCAGTAAAGTATACCAAATACTGATGTTTCTATTAGCCCGCAAACTGTACAACAATGTCTCTCGCTGTTCTTTGAGAACATTATACATGTATTTTGACTGAGTATTTGAATGGTTTTATTTTGAAATACGGAAGATTGGGAATACGAAGAAAAGAGTCAGTCGAAGGAGAGGAAAAGGTAACAAAAGAACTCCTTCCTGATATAACACAAAGACGCATTACATTCATTGAACAAAAAGGATATGGATACAGGGAATGGCAATACAATCTCTTTTCGCCCGACAGAAACTTTCTTTTCTTTATTCTTCTGAACTAGTACTCCTGATGTTACGTCCTCGTTGTCGTCGTGTTCTTGCTCATTCACATCTTCGTCTTCGCCCCATATTATTATATATCTTATGTATGTAGTTAGGGATGCATACTCATTCTCAAATACAAGCATAAAATACACATAATTCTGAGTATGAAAGGGAAAGTTTGAAAGGAGACATTCTCATCGTAAGACTGAAGGCTCTTTTTCCCTTCTCCAATATTAGATAAGTCACACTAAGATAGTAAGTCAAGGGAAGCCGCCACTACTACACAAACTTAAGCCGTCACGATAGATCAAATGCAAGTTGCATGTTCTGTGAAGGAGCGTGTAAAAAAATAAGTAAAACTAAAGTAGCCATCCATACCAAAATACGGATAGCAACACCAACACGCGTACAATAGCTATTTTGATTCTTGTTTTTAGCTTTTTATGTAATCAAGCATCCCATCGGATTGGAGAACGTGTACTTCAAAAGTGTATATAATAACGGAGACGGGGACTGCGGCTATAATGATTTAGGCTATGATTACAAGGAAGAAAGTAGCAGTTTCAGTGCACATACTGCCAACTATATATAAATATAGATTTTTTGTTTTGTTAGTTGGAGCATGCACATAAAATAGAATTATCAAACAAAGGAAAGTCAGTGGAAATAGGAAGTGTAGCGTGTATGTGTATGCCATCAACCAGAAATCGGTAGGAGTTCATGCATGGTAAAATAATCAATTTTAATTTATTTCTTTTGTGATGACAAGATGAATGTCGTTCTTCGTATTTTATGGTTTGCCTTTTAGCACACATGACTCTATGAGGACGAGGCCCTCTCGACTCGACTACTACTTGCTCAGGGAACGTCGTCCAACTTAGCTCTCTGCATGTGCATGTGAATGTACTATTGAGGGGAGATGGGTGTATTGTAGAGAAAACATGTTGTTCTTTGCTCTTCATTCTCGTTTTATAATGTGAAATACAAATAGTTTCTTTTTCCTTACTCACCTACTTAGCTTTTTGCATGCTTGTATGCAAACACACAAAAATGTGTGCTGTCTTGCTTCCCTTATTCAGGTCAATGCCTTTTTTACATAAAGCAGCAGTTTGCAGAGGAAGTATTAACGGAGAGAGAGAGAGAAAGAAAGAAAAAGAAGACCGTTACAATATTCTCACTCTACTCAAGAAAGGCGTTGCTTTTGGCGGCACTTCCTTTTATAAAGTTACATTGCTTTCTTGCTGTTGATCGTCGTCGTTTTGAATGTGTGCCTTCTATATATCCAACGTCTATATATAAAAAAATACTAGTTGGACATGAACAGAGAAGGTAGGCAAGGAAGGCAGTGTGTGTGTATAGGATATACATAAGTAATGAAGTAGTAGCAGTTACCGATAGTTGATACTGGTTGAGTTGGCACCGGTATATAAACGAGTTTCTATTTTACATCGTTTCAATGGACTCCCGAGAAACAGATTACTCCTGTCAAAATGAGTAAATGTTTCTGCTTATTATTTCTCTTCCATTAACGTTTCTGGTTTACTTTCCCTTGAGCAACGGAAAGAACCAGAGTATGCTTTGCTGCTTACGAGTTTAGTCTCCTTTTCTCAAACCCCTTGCTTTTAACCCATTTAAGCTGTGAGCTTGCCACTGATGGTGAGTGAGAGCAGCTAATTTAAAAATTTATGTAATCAGCAGAGTCTGTTAGTAGACCCAAAATCGTGTCAAGAAATTAGGCAATTCATTTCCAGTCGGTGGATAAAAAATCGGTATGCAACTGAATCATTAGTTCTGGAAGCATGAACAAATTTTTTTCTTATTTTTTTTTCGTCTATTAGAGACATCAGCAATATGGTTGAATTCAATGAAAATGATGAGATGAAAAGAGTGTAGACTATAGACGGTAGATAGGTATAAGGTATATCGTACTAAACTTAGCTCATGGTAGATCTGACGACTGCTGCGTTGGTGTATTAAGCCTATGACAGACATTTAATTCACAAGTCGAGCCTCACAGGGGTGTATATTCTGAAAGTGAAGCTTTTTAATCACGTTTTTGTTTCCCTTTTGCCTTTATCCCCAGGTCATATTCCCTCCATCCCATTTATACTGCCACTATACTGACTATCCTTTCACGGCTCTGCAAACAAACATGAAGTATTTACCAAACTAAAAAAAATTCGACGAATAGCATATATATATAACGCTTTACAGTAGCATTGTTAGAATCTCAATCCATTATATGTATTCCCAGAAGTGCGCCATCTGAAAATCTCCATACTGTTCTCAGTTGGGAATACAGGGCTTTGTGAATAGGAAGATTTTTATGATGAGCAAATTCATAGAATAATAACTCAATTGCTCCAGCTACTAGCAAAAATGTCATGAAAAAATATCTCTCAAATTGAAAATGACTTTTTTTTTCAAATAAAAAAATCAATGTCCTACTTTTATTGATTTACATGATGTTCCATAAACACTGAAGGAAAATGGAATTGAAAAATAAAAAAAATAAAGAGGAGATGAACCAAGGGTTTCGAATTGTGAGATTTTGTTACTGGTTAGGGAGTAGAACACATACAGCGGAGTAGAGTGTGCACCACCAACCAACCTCTCGGTAATATTAGTCTTTGAAGGTGGAAGAAATAAAGATTTTTATCTTGAAGTCAGGCAACCTGATGTCACCTAGATGTTGTAAGCATATAAATCTTTATCTGCTCTCCTCAGCAGATTCCCCCCTGGAATGTGGAGCACAGCCTGCGGTCGCACACATTTTTTCTCCTCCATCTCGCTCCTTCTCACTAAACTCTTCCTTTCCTTTCTCTCTCTGTCTCTCTTATCGCTATCTATTCCTACTTCGTCTTGAAACCGTCTTGATTTTGCTCTCAGGAGATATAGCTCTAGATGAGAACGATTCCAGGAAATATAGGATCTGTGTTTAGAGGACAAAGCTTCCAATTTTGTAATCGAGAAATGATTGAAACTATGCACTCACAAAGTACAGGCATGACAAATGAATGTGTTTTTTCAATCTAAAACATTGAGCCAACGATAAACAAGGTAAATAAATAGAATGTCTAGATCCCATTTTTCTCCCATCTATGCAGCTATACTTCGTAATAACTCAGTGTTCTTTTTTAACGGTGGTTTGGTTGAGTGAGTGAATTTGTTGTGAGCTCCTTGTAGTGTTAGATATAGCAGGAAATGGTTGCTAAAGGCTCACTATACAAAACTACATTTGTTTTACTCTCCCATGCAATTTCATGTGTGTATCCTTTTCTCTGAAGCCATGGATTTCACCATTAATCTGTGCTAAAAACTGTCTTCTTCCATTCTAAAACGTGTCCTTACCCACACAGACTCACACATATCCCAGTTCGGGGATTCACTGCGGTCACGCGAATTTGGCTGTCGATTCTACAAGGACCAAAAACTTGCTTGCTGCAACAGCTCAGACTCAGCTCCATCTTATCATGAGACTCTGGCATAGCTGCTTGTCTTCTTTTGCGTGGCAAATACTTTTATACGAACATGTCTAATATGCTCTACTGTATGGGGATTTAGGTCAAAGGAGTGAATTCAGTGCTAATTTGGCTCTTTGTTATTTTAACCTGAATGTGCGACTCCTATTCATGCTAAAGAATTCAATATGGTCATGAAGAACAATTGAATATTCAACCTCACTAGTGAGACCTTTGTAAGAAGGTAGTTCAAAGTAGGTAGGAGATACACTAACAGGAAACTCGCTACCTGATATAAGTCCCTAATTTGGCTCTTCATTTGAGCGGCATTACAAAATTTCTTAGCATTACACAGGACACAACAGAATCAGAGAAATGTGACCTAAATCATGACAACCTTTAACTGCCTTGCTTTACAAGAGTTTTCCGTAGCTCAATGAGGGAGTCATGCATCGTAAGGGTCTTTCAGTGACATTATGGAATATGATGATCTGTGCCCATTCTAGCCTGAGTTTGGCCTGGCAAAAGCTTGTACGGTTCAACCGTTCAATTAATGTTGATCAAGTTTAATACGGATACCCAACTTGAAAATGACATAATGCAGTATAACATGATATTGACTTTTTATTATTTAACATTTTTTCGACGTATCTGACGATGAGCTAATCTAGAAAAAACTGTAAAAAAATAGCAGGTGTCCATACAATAGTAAATTGAGGAAGTAGGGCCTACAATAAAAGTACAATATTTGAATGCAAGATTCAGGTAATGCTGTAATATCCAATGACGGCTTGGACGGCCATAGAAAACCGTGCCAGTACATGCTGCCACGTTAGGATGATGAACCGTGATGATGATTGTATGGCCTCTAAAGCCCTCCTGTTCCCCATTTTGTCAGTGTCTATGCAATTACCCACAAAAATGGAGTATGTGAATGCTTTGTTCCACTTGTAAAACTTTGGGCCAACCAGTTGATTACTTTTGCTGCATGTTTTACTCCAAATAAGTTCACATAAATGTAATTATAATGTAGGCAGGTAAGCACATGTAGGTTTATGTAGTTTAAATGGGGGCTACGTATCAGTGTTTTTCGCAAAAAACGCATATGCAGTTGGTGGAGTCATCACGTAATAACAGAGTTGTTGATAGTTCCCAAACGGCCAAGGTGGTTGTTGTGCGGTGTTACCGAGTTGATAATGACGGTAGTTTGGTGCTGCACCAAAGTGTGAGCATTTAGACTTGCCGAATTGCGGTATTGTACCCGTTTCTCACTGCTATTTACCATCATCAAACTTAGCGGAATGCACAAGCTCGTATCCATCAGCTTTTGCATGAATGCACAAACTTTCTAGGAAACTTCTCTCTGTACTTAAATCCCTTACGACAGAATGAATGCATTGGACTGTGTTCCTCAAATCAAGTATTCTGCTTCCATGCCCTATATAAACTTGTTTCCCTTCCGATCTACTAAACGGTTTATAAAGAATGGTATCTTTTACATGGGGAATGGGATATTAGGTAAACTTTTAGAACTAGTGTTACATTAGGTACGTAACATTTTTCTCAACTATGCCGCAAAGTTACAAAATATGATGTGCATGTTGTCGTTTGAGGTGAAACTATCAATGATTTTGTTCAGAAACATGAAAGTTAGCTGGTGTATCTATAAATATGTATATAGAGACGCTTTTAGAAAATGTATGGGAATGAAGGCTGCAAAATTGCTCAGGTAGGCACAACTATAAAGCTAAGGAAAGAATACTATAAGTATATGGTCGCAATTTTGTTGTAAATGACAATTTTTGAAGTTCATGACAGCGCATAATTTATGGCGTAGTAAAAGTTTGTAACATTGAATCCAACGTAGATTCTAGAAGAAAAGTCAAGTTTAGTATGAAAGTGGGGGATTCAAAAACCTATTAATCTACTTTTAAAAATTTAGAGCTTATGGTATTTATTTACATACTACGTGCAAATCGATTTGGCGAGGAGCCTTTATCGATTCACAACAAAGGAGCCTTTTTCCTTTGGAACTAGTTGTGCTCCTTTATTTTGAGCCAAAACATGGTGTTAATAGACAGTCAGACAGACATTCCCTATTTATTATGCATGTTTCGCTACATAAAATCTTTATAGTGTGGTATTAGTTTTCGCCTTCCTGGCTGACAAAATATTTCGCAAATTTTTAAAATAAATTCACTCGCCATGTGATTACAGAATAACCACAAGGAAAGCTCCGTTTACTTTCACTACCTTTGGTCACTTAAACTAAAGTCGTTTGTTGTCACTACTTTTTTGGAGTCACAATGGGGTACACTCTGCCAAGACGCTGTAGTGAGAATACATATATACATAATGTGGGTCGGTGAAACGGTACGCTACACCACATCGTTTTCAAAACTATCCTTGTAGTAAATGGGTTGAAAGTGCCTCGCTAACATATTACTTTGTACATATATATGCGTACTAAATCCAAAAAATATTCTTTTTACTTGCATGCATAGTCATCCAGCACATATTCCCAGATTTTTCTGTCCTCCTGCCTCACTCGCCTCCGAATCCACATTCACCGCACAAATACAAAGCGCACGATTACTTGGCCGTTCTACTGTGTATACTACTATGGCCCTTCCAACAAAACGAAAAGAAAAGAATTGAACATTCCAAAGTGTAACGAGCCCCATGATTTTTCGTTGAGATAATTTTCTTTACCCTATATAAAATATATAATAAGGACATGGATGGCCGATAAGGCAAAATGGTTGATAGGGAGTGACAGACGAAGCAAAGCGAGATACTGTGGAGACTACCATCCATCCAATCCATACATTCTTTATACATTGAAGATAGGCATGCATCCAAAAAAAATTTGCATGTACAACCTAGGAATTTGAATGAGTAAAATCGATTTTCGACCTCATATTTTATATATTTGTAGAAAGTTGTGACCTATAATGCGTACAACTCATGATAAAAAAAAAGTTTAGCCACAAAGTCCTTTTTTATTTCAACCATGCTTCGCTTCTACTTCACTTCACTGTCCCATACTTTATTGACAATCAAATTTTAGACGCTATCCTTTCCCCTTTTTTTCCTTGAGGCAGTGACACACTTAATTGCATACACTATGGAAAGATACAGATTCGAGAAATCTTTTGAGTAGTCCAAAATCTTTGGAAAATCGAACAAGAAGAAATGTCAACAACAATGGAGCCGCTTGTCTCTGGTGAATCTACAAAACTTTACAGCACATTATCCGACAACTAGAAAAAAATGAGTTTTTGGAAGTGGGGGTAGATGAAAGACATCCCAATAATATTAATTTTTCATGTTTTATGGCTTCCGTCCATCTTGCTCATGAACTCAAGTCACTTCAAGTTGAAGTTATGTATTTTAGTAGGATATCTTCATAGTTTTTTTTTCACTTCTGGGACTAACACAATGATACACTTTATCGAAAGGAAGCCTAGCCAAGCGCCCGGTCTTACTTTTTCCTTTTTACTTAAATGTACTCTTAAGCCAAGTATAGCTGGCTGAATGAGTTTTCAAGCCTCACATACGAAAAAAGTTGCATGTTTGAAAGGTTATTGGAGTAAAGTGAAATGTGTTTGTGAAATAGAAATGTCAAAAAATAGTTATATGCCGTTGTTCAGATTGAAATATTAAGAATTCTACTCAGGAAGAAATGAAACCGGTCCGTATTCACTGCTAACTTGTTGCGTTTAATAATAATATATGAGTGAATGAACTATATATACATGTTCTTTTAACTTTGAAATCCAGGACTGCTCAGCGCCACATGCTCGTCGCCGTCAACCTACTCACCCACTCCAAATTCAGGGTATGCGGAATCTACCATGTACAATCAGTTCGATTCAAGACAGGACGGAAATGTACAAGGAAACTTCAGGAAAGCGACAGTGGAAGAAGTTATGTCATGGTGAGTAATTACAAGATTTATTTCTTTCCTAATTTGCCATTTTATGATTGTGTGCACTTTTTTGTAGGGAAGGAAATCCTTTGAGGAGAAGTTTTGGGGAATATGTCTAATTTTTAGAGGATGCAAACAAAAATGAGCAGTGAAGGTTTTAATAGGTTTAGATGGTCCATTTAAATCCTGTTTTCAACAACATGACAGAAATCAAATGAATTTTTTCGTATAAAACGTTATTTCTCATGTTCTCATACATGAAATTAAATGCTCATGGATAATTACATTTGTCACTCTCCAATAGCGCACCAATGTTTTGCAGTAGATCACCAATTACCCACAAATTGGAGTTCTTTCTAAGCTCAACCTGTGAAAATTGCATAGAAGGGAATAAGGGAGTACATTAACCTTCAAAATATTATACGTCTATCATACCTATTGAATAAACACATTAAATAAATGAAAGGGCAAAACATTTCCATGTGGTCCCCTTTCATTAAATAAAGTACAGTCTAATTTTCAAATGAAACATTGAAAAATTCCATTCCATAAAAGATCTAGATCTCCATTCTGTTTATTAAAGAAGCAATGACACTGGACAGTTGTCATTTAGTATTACATAATACCCTGTCTAGACTTAAGATCAATAAAGATGCAACTTACCTACAGTTGTAGTCAGTTATCTCTTCCACCCGTTAGAAATATCCAGGTTACCTGTTATCACCAGGACAAACGTGAGTGGGAGGGACGGGACTTTTCATAAATGTTTTTATATGGAGCGGTGAGTTCAGAATTTAAGAGAGAGGAATATCGATTGTACTCACCATCACAACCATGTAGCCTCAAGCAATACACATCATCTACTGCTTCTGAAACATCCCTTCATGTCTGTAAAACTTGTAGTTTCACCAATGGCCCCATCTCCATTTCTAGTCTATACATGGGATAACATGTCATCATTCCACATGAGTCATTTTCCAAGTATTCAATTTCTAGCAGCCCACCAACATAAGTATAAAGTGGTATTCTCCACAGCATAAAACGGTACATGGTTGCTTGGCACGTAGTAACTAATACTTTGTAGCAGACATAAAATTATATTGCATTCTAGTTTTACTAGTTTTAGCCTTTCACTTTTTAGAAAAAAAAAGGTTGTGGAAGGAGCCATCAAATTCATTAGAATCTTGTACACTTCCCTTTAATGCACAGAGTTGCATAGCCAGTTAGTTCCTCCAAAGAAATGCAATGTATCATCATATCCTGCAATATTACCAGTTGGTGCAGGGGACCTTCCTGTGGCTACAATTGAGTCGACCATAAACTGCCTAATATCCTTCCAACTTTGCTTCAGAGGTTAGAGAGAGTGGCTGATGGTTTAGAGGGGAAAGCTACTGTTTAAAAACGAATAAGCAAGTGTCTAGAGAAAGTACCTATATATTGGACGAAAAGTATGGGGACTCCAATGGCACTGCTAATCCTCTTCCCATACTTGTAATATGGAGGACTCATGTGTCGTGCGCTCATGAATGCATTCATGGTTTTTGGTCTCTCTCCTCTCTCTCTCTCTTCCAGCTCGTGATCTTCAAAACGAAAACCGGGTGCCTATAGTGACTCCCTATGATGCCAATGAAATCTCATAAGAAACACAAGGTGCAAGTGTCAAATGTAAAGGATCTCATGGAAAAGTAGATTCCTAGCTGGTCCTTGAGTATAGCTTCTAATGTGTTCATTTCAGGAAGTACATTTTGCATTCACCATATTATAGAATTATTAGGAGCTGCTTATGTGCAGACCCATCCATTTCAATTTTGATCTAGTAAATCTATTCACTGCGCAGCTATTGGACCTCTGTGCAGCGTAATGAACAAACGGAGACATTCAAATATTACTGGTCTCTGTCCATCAGTATGACTAGAGTATTGGTTTGATAATATATTATACGAAATAGGCATAGTCCATGCCTTGGAGCCTCATAAAATGAAAATGTGAAAAAGGTTTGAGAGTGAAAAAAGATGGATGTGCCAAAGAATGGATAAATTTTCATTTCATTCTGAAGTGTGTATCTGTGCACAAGAAGTGTGGATATGGAAGAGTGTGTTTGTTATATATATATTACCTTAAAAATTTACTTTCTCTTTTCTTCCCCCCTTTATACTTTATATACATAAATGAATTCTCTTTTCTCATGATACTCTTGTTGATCGTGATGATGACAGGGCTGAGGACTACTCGCCGTCACGGAGATCGTCACCCCCCTTGGAACAACAAGAACAACGCTGTGAGAATGGCTGGTGTGCGGAAGATGGAAGTTGTTCTTGTAATCCATGCTGGAGCGGACCCACATGTCAAGAATATGGTAAGTGGGAGAACACGAACATGATAAACAACCTATTTCAATAGATTTTAACATGAGACACATAACAATATGTTGTTCTCACTATTGTACTTTGCCGCTGGTAGTTACTGCAACAATACATACCTAAGTAGTAGTGCACCACCTCGAAACGAAACGTACTCAGTTACTACGTTCTCAACTTCCAAAAACTGTAGTTTATGTAGCGTTGTGGTAGTACGTAGGTTGGTTGATGTATCGCCCTTATTTTGTTGTTGCAACAGCTCTTCTCCCTCATTCTCCTTTTCTGATCTAACACTATGTTTTCACACCAAACAAGCCCACTTCACGACTCTCATCACATTCATAGAGAAATCACCAGCACCACTATTGCCACTATATCATGATCATCATAAACGGCTTGTTTCATTCCTTCCCTTGAAAGCATAAAAATTTATGCATATTGCTCAAAATGGCAAAATATTATACACATTTATAACGTTTCAATGGGCAAAACACATCTGTTGTGGATCTTCACTTCAGCTAGATTCTTTAGTCGTAGTTATTATAGCATATAACATTGAAGCACAAATACATGACTCAAACTCATGCACGAACTCACCTACCAAATATTGTAGACACTATACTAAGGGGATACATTTATATATTGAAATTGAACTTCACTTTATTTCGTTCTCGTGCTTGTCTGATCTCTCAAAATGTATAATACTTTAAACGTAGACAAGCATAAATATTCTTGAGATCTTTTACTCTACCACCACTGCTTCAGGAAGGGTCTGCAGAGGACGAGGGAAAATCACTAGTTTCTCTTCTTTTCCCTTCATGTCACACCACGAGCGAGAACGCTTATCCCATGGAATATGGCGACATTTGAATCCATTACGGATGTGACAAGAACATATACATACATAAATACAGAGAAGTTACTAGAAGGATTTAGTTCTGTCTGTGGTCTCTTGTGCCCGCATGGTATGAGTCTAGACCATTTCAAGAAATGCTATAAGTTATAATTATCACATGAGTCTTTGTTTAACCATGTAGTGCACGTATTTGGTCTAGTTTTGAGAATGGACACACTAGACTCCTTTCATAGCATGATTGAATTTAGGTAGAAGAAATATTTTTCATACTTTTAGTACTTGCATGCGTCAGGATTTTATTGGTGGTATTTTTTTGATGACAGGATTTCAAAACATTATTGTGGAGCAGAAACAGATATTAATAATTTATTTTCGAATGAAAATGGCATATGTGGATATGTGGCAGGTGTACAAAAATCGTTAAAAACCATGAAAAAACTGGCATCCAACGCCTTGTTTTTAAAGCAGTCATAAAAACTGCATACATTATGTCGTTTTTTACGTCTAGCTCTAAAAGAAAGGCTAATCCAAACCAAGAGCATAGTTCTACATTCTTTTAAAACATTGTAAAGTTGCACTAACACGTCAATCGTACATAAATGCGTATATTTTTTTTTGAAACAGAACAAATTTTCCCTTTCTCTTCTGCTCTTCCTTTTGCAAATTCAGCAAAGGATGACGGGGATGAGATGTGTGGAGAAAAATAAGAGGAGAGTAAAACCCCTAACACAGCCAGTCCATTAACATTTACGCATGCAATAAATTTTAAGTGGTTTCCCCATGGAAAAGGGAAAAAATTGAAGCAGGAAATGTTGTTGTATCTGATCCCCTTTGTAAGAAATTGCATATGTGTTCCTCACATATGCACAAGAGTTTTTTTTATCAAACTTTTCCCGTGCCCATGCTTTTCCCGTCCCATCCTTTTGTGTAATGATAATAGTATAAACATGCTTTGGTATTTGCTGTTATTTTTTCCCTTGTGCTTCCTCACTCACTCTTTCCCCTGTTGTTGTTGCACGTTTCTTCAAATTAATGAGGAGGATCGCTACCGGAAAAGCATGTTGGTTTGCTAAAAAGTTTACTTGGTTTCTCACTTATAAAACCACAATGGACACATGGTAGTAGTTACCACATATGTTTATTCGAAAGATGCAATGGCATTCTTGAGCTAACCAAATTCAAGTGAGACATGCATAGTGCAGCTCACTACGTACAGTAAGGGGGGAGAAGAAGCATTTATAGTGTGCCATTTTATTTTTATTTTTAAAAGAAAAAAAAATGTAAGACTAGTATATTCTTTTAGGGCTGCCCCTATGGATGCATCATATAATGCAGTAAAGGAAGTGGTGTGGCAAGTGCTACTAAAAACAGTAGTAGAATCCAGTAGAATCTCCCTTTCTTTCGTGTAGTTCGTAGTCCGCTTACCCCCATTTCCTTCCAAATGTACTCGCTTTATTACCTAGATGCATGCATAATGCAAATGTAGACTGAGTATAAGTAATGATGGTCTCAGAAACTGTTCTGAGCTCTAGCACACAGTATTATTTCTCGGGGGAGGTATCTTATCGGCTAAAAATGGTCATGTCTCCTGTGCTCACTGTTTATGGGGGGAAAGAATGTCACTTTATTTCCCTCACTTGAATCTTCATTGTTGACATAGTTTGAAATTGTGAGTGGTATAAAAGATGCAACACTGTGTAAACGAATAAAAATGGCTATATATGATTTGTGTATGTGTGTGTATGTGTATATGTAGCTTGGGATAATTGAAAAGCAAATATAAGTGGAAAACCGAATTCCAAAAGTCTTACCATGCACACATGAAATATGATGCTTATAAACATATAGATCGTAATAGTAGGCATCGTTGTAGCGATATACTGAGAAAATATTTGTGCAGCAAATAACGTATGAGACATGTCATGTGCCGAGTAGTTTACTTTCTCTTTTTTTCACTGCTTTCCCTCAAGGGCAAAAAATCTTTTTTAGATGCAATGGCTTATCACAAGAGAGTATTCAATCGGTTTCTGATGTGCGCTTTTTCCTATGTACGTTTTGCAAATATCTTCATGATTATTATTAAATTGAACAACTGTTGGCTTTTTGATACACTTTACTGCTTTCATCAGATTATAGTAATGCAGTTCGTCGAAGTTTCCATTTTATTTTAGAAATAATAATTCGAGGCTGCATGTCAATCATTCGCAGAGACGGGTTCCAGTTATTAAATTATTCGCTGTAGCAAATACACGTTTAAAAAACATTGGTGATGAGTAAATATTATTTTCAATTTGTACTTTAATTTGTTGACTGTCTGTTTTGCTGAGCTGCTTAAAGCTTGTGCATTATTATGTAATATTCTTTGAGTAATATGATTAACTGCCTTACAAACAATTGCGAAAGCATAGGTATTACAAAGATGTAATATTAAACAATTGAAGTCTGCAACACTATAAAGCATACATCAGCAAGGTTGGGTGGATGATAATTAATGATTTTTTTGCTTCAGTCGACAGATTCTCACCTCGGTTTTTGGCAGAGGAGCCATTTTTCATTGTGGATAGCTCGACTGTAATAACTTCCGTTGCCCTCCCGTCTTCACAATACCTTGACTCAATGGAAGGCCCGCAATCCGTCTCCCAACATGCAATGCCAGCATCTTCATCATTTTCCTCATCATCATCAACATCAGGAGGCCCAGCAACAGTTTCTCATCTAAACAAAGGAGAGATCAGAAATGCAAAGAGCACAAAAACCTTGTTCCAACCATTCTCATCATCATCATTGTCTTCACCACCGAATTTCGCTGCATTCGCAGAACCTCCAGTGAAAAGTAATTTGTTGGACTCTAATCTCAGCAATGATGAGTCTAAACTTCGAAGCAGCATTATGCAACGTCCTGAGTTTCCAGGTGGAGGTAGTGTACCACCACCAAGATCATCCCCATTGTTCCGGATTGAGGCAGCTGATGATGATTTGGGCCTTACATGCCAGCTTGGTCAAGTAGGACCAGCTGCTACGTGCCCATGTGCAACCCCTAGATATAAGGTAATAGGGGCGACCACTACATACCCTGACGATAGATCATTAGCGTCTACCAATCACCCTGAGGAGACTGATAACAATCGACCTTTACAAGAGAGTAGCTTTTATAATTCCTTCCCAGAAACCAATTTATCAAGTTTTCCCTTCAAGTCCTCGTCACAATACCTACGTACAGGTTATACTCCTTCTCAACATCCTCAAGCACTCTGTCCCAACAGCTGGACAACCAAGTGTCAACTTCTTGATTCAATCATGTTCACTGCAGATGAAGAAACGGGAGATGTCTTTCTACAAAATGGATATCATCTTCAGCCAGGAAGATATTACTTTATCACACTTCAGGTGTTTGGTAAGCAGCTTTTCCCCTTTCCTCTTACGACACATAATAACTTGCTTCAAGGTAGATAGATAATACATTACAAAATCATTTCCGTTCGTACAACGTCATGTCAGTGCTCGTAAATGTCAAAAATATAAGGTTACCAAGAGATCATATTTCATGTCTTCCGTCAATAACATCTTACATCATCGTTCTACTAATACAATATTGCATTTACAAAATTCTCATTGCTGTCGAGAATTCGGTTACAGGTTTATAAGTACTAGTTGTTTCACTTTTCGTTGCTGATGATGCGATATACATAATGTTGTTCTCATATGGCATGAGCTTCGCAGTATTCCACCAATTATTTAATGATTTTTCCAGGATTCCCAGAAAGAGCTAATTAGCTAAAATGGAAATGACAGAAAATGACAGACTGAAAGGGTCAGTGAAGCATCAAAATTCTACTCCATGCTCCTTTTTTCACTGTTGTTCTCTTGAGCGTGACAAATTTTTTTTGGGAGAAAGTTGTAAGTATACAAAGGCTCCTAATTTGGATTCCTAGAAATTCTCTGCATTCAAAGCTCACTGTTGATTTTGCGACTGAAAGTGCCTTCTCTTTTCTCCAAAGTTTTAGACATTTCAACATGGTTCTAAATCTAATGAAACCCTTACCTAATAATGCTTCTGACATTTTATTGCAAATGAGTTAGCTTCGTCTCAAAAAAAATATTTTGTGTGTCGCAGGTGAATTCATATTTTGACGAGATTATTTGTTCCCGTAGATTTTTAATAACAGGAAGCAATCGGGTAGGCAGTTGCCCGTAAATTCAAAGTAAATTCGTAAATTATAGGAAAGAGTACATGTTAAAGGTACTCCTGCTAAGAAGTAAGCTCAATTCGAAGGGCAAAAGCATTTAATTCTCTAGAGCGACTCACTTTTAGTCGTTTCATGGTGTAATCATGTAATTTTGATGGCGTAATCATCTCTCCCGGAACTGCTCCTGGAGTAGACTTTTTTTTACGTCAAGATAGCAGTTTTGAAGCATCAGAACTGTAAATATTTTATTCGACTCTTATCCTGGTCTAAATGCCAAGTCCCGTCAAGAGAAGAAACGGAGAAACATAAAAAAAATGTAGTGGCCCGGAAGCTGTGCAGTCAGGGAAGAGAAAGTAGTAGCTTGTGTTGTTGTTGGAGTAAGAATTGTATGGTTTCCAAATGAAAGCGTAAGATTACGCCGATTAAAGTTGATAAAGGCTATAACATATATACATACATAGTATGAGTCCACAATTCTTCGTTGTATGTTCTTAGCAACGTAATAGCAAAGAGTATTTCAAGAGATGAGAAGAATTAGTAGGGCTTAGGGCACGTTTATAACATAAAGCTAGTTAATTTAAAATAACAGGTCGCGCTAATTCATAAATATGTGATTAGTGGCAGTTAATAGCAAAACAAGTCGTCCTAACTAATTTAATCTGTTTTAACTTAAATACATGATGAAACAAAAGATTGGGAGGTCTATTGGGAAATTAAAGGAACGAAATTGTAGAAAGCTTGGATGCTCCATGGTGCTGCACGTGTGCATCACATCTCAAGCCGTGCTCGCTCTATTCTCTCTCTAAACATTTTAGAAAGGACTTCACTACTACAGGAGAGCATCAAGCTCTATTTGGGATAACATCTCTTTGCATCAGACATTTTTATCGACCACTCTTTTGCATAACACTTGAGAGCTTATAGACCTCTCGAATTCATTATTATTTAAAAACAAGGCGATATGCCTTCATACTCCATTGGATTTGGATTTTACTTGATAATCTACCTTTGCCCCAGGATCTAGTTAGCTATTAACTGTGTTGACGTGTTACTTCCTTTAGATTGATCTTGTGTTCATTTTCATTTTGTCTCAGTTTATCTTATCACGGTTTTTTACTTTACGTTTTGAGGCTCCAATTATGCTCTGAAAATAGTAATAGAATTTGCTTGCAAATATTAAGTATCTTCGTAATCATGGCGGGACAGTAACTAACGGTAAGAGTACAGCCCTTATTTCATTATCGGGTAGAACATTTATGAAATAGTTGACTAATGAACCGCAGCAGTCTGAAAGTCTCTGTTTTTGGTCGAACACGAATGGTTCTATATCAATACAACCGTGTTATTCCAAAAATTTGCAGGATCAAGTCTAGACTGCGATGAAAATCAATTAAACGTTAGTAAAACGATTCAACTATGCATTTTATTGAATTTACATTTATATCGGATTAAATTCAGGAATTTGTCAATAGCTGTCTAGACGTCTTTTCAAGTCTGTGAATTCGCTCCGACACTAAACCAATTATGATATTGTGTCATATCTCATATAATATCAAATATCATATTGACGATATTATTCGCCAATAAAGAAGAACCTCGCTTTGAAGAGAGATGAAAAATTATTTGCTCTTATGCAAGATTTTCATTCCGCCATTTCTATGAAATAGTTTTTCTTTGATGTGATTCAAATAGTTTAGCATAAGTATTATTGAGCTCATATTGGGGCTTCTTAAAGTCGATAGTTTACGAGTCTTTCAATACAAAACAGATTATTGTATAACTTGTTTGTTGGCAAAACGCCTGTTTGTCCTGTAGTTCTGGAGACATGTGCTCATTCGACAGTCACTTTTTTACTTACACTGACTTTACTACATTTCATACTCGTTATTGTACTTACATCTTGTGAAGACTAGTACTGGCTGGGTTGCTTGCTGCGTCTACTGTTCCTGGTGTGTCTCTTGTGTAATGGAATCCAGTGAACACGATCAGCAAATTCTTTTACTCTTGTCATTCCTTCTGAGTTATGTTGTAAGTTGGAGTATAAAAAGGTTCCACTATCCCACTATTTCACTATATATCTATTCCATTATTAGTGGGAAAGAATATGCTGCGGATAGTTGATTTTTGACAGGTTTTCTCTTTGACGGTATGGATTGTACACAGCGTCAAATGCTATTTTCATTGAGAAGCTTTAGTCGTTCATGTTTTATACCATGGATGTCAGATTTACTGTTCACTTTGTAGCTTTACCATGTCATTCTCTGGCATCAGTGCGCTAGCTTCAATGGAATTTCATACAAGTTTGAAGCATATAAATGGCTTATTAAAATAGGAATCATTGCCATACTCCACCACTTTCTCGTGTATGTCTGTCCCATCATTTTGTACGAGGGAGGTTAATTATTAGCAGAAATTGGAACTACTTAGGTACTTCTCATCTAACTAAATCTGTGCGGTAGCCCCATAATACTGAAGGCACTGGACAATTTAAAAAAGTTCAGGTTGCTCCTTTCATCTGACACAATTTTCATTTTATTCACAGCGTGCTCGCTCGTCTAGAAATTTTATGTGCATGGATAAAAAGAGCTCATGGCTAGCTTATTTGGCTGCCTTCATACATCATTGCTGTGAAAAGATTTATTTATTGATCATAGCGTACTTGAAGCGATTCAACACATACAAAGCTATAACGCACACAGAGAACATCTATATAGTAAAGCTGTAGTTTTCTGGAATGTGATAACTTGAGCAAGCAACGCGAATTTATATATATAAAATGATGTGTATCCATTACATCTATAAAAGATATGTTAAGATTGAAACTAAAATACTAAGCAAGAGAGAAAAGTATGGGACGTTTCACTTACTTAATATACTGTGTATGTTAGACACATATCCACTACGATGGTAAAAGGATTAGCACTTTCTCCTGTTCTTTTTTTTTGAGCACAAGATTCATGCCACATAGCTCAGCTACACGTATAAGTAGGTGGTAAGATGTGTATGTATGATACATTAAAGTGGATACTGCAATGACAGCCAAGTTTAGTCTGCTCAATCTGATATTTACGACGACAATTTGTAAGGGAACAGTGTCATGTCGAGGGAATATATGTTCTATATTATGAACCTCATTCACCTTTTCTTTGACTTTGGTTATTAGGAGAGGTATTGCATTGCCTCTTTTCATTGAATAAGGATAATGCAAAGTCCAAATGAGGTGTTCATGAGCCATGAATAAGCCAACGACTTTCTCCTCCACTAGCGAAACGGGAGAAGGGAGTTAATATTGAAAACTGTGAATAATGATTATAGCTTCAGCCAAGAAAAAAAACTTATCAAATATGAATGTATACCTCTCAAGTAGCAAGGTGACTATAACAATATCATGTGAGTAGGTGTTTAATAGCGAAAGTCAAAATGTGGAAACAAGTAAGACGAGGTGGGTTGAACTGGTACAAGGTTTAGAAGAACATGAAGTATGGAATCGAAATTGATTGAAAATTGTTCATAAAATACGTTTGATGGTTCAATGAGCTAGCTAATTTGCTGTGTATATGGGGTATATCCAACAAAGTCTGTGTCAGTTTGCAATTTCCTCATATCTTTATAGGATACATGGTTGTTGAGAATGATAATGATATGGTGATTCATAAAATTTGTCTTGCCTTGCATGAAACGAATGAAATTGTTGCAATATTGATGGCTTTCTATTTCAATCTCGAACACTTGGTTTACAATCTCAAATACATTTAAGATGTGCCAAGCACGTGATGACACTAGCGAATGCATCACATGATATGTCCATAACTTCCAATTTCTTTTCAAAGTTTATTAATTTCTTCTTCTTTAGATAAGAGCTTTATGATAAACTTGTGCTCCACTACCCACAAGCATCCTATTCAAGAAATTTTATATTTGTTGAGAATTGTCGAAATACTCGATTTTTTGCCTCGAGGTTCAAACTACGGGAAAAATGAATGAGGTCTTTGTACTTTTTCCTTTCTCAGACGTAAGTAAGTAGCGATATGGATTTCAGTGTAGGTGTGTTATGCTCCATTTTGTTCATATTTTTAGAATATAACTGGTTGATTCCAATTCAATCCAAGGTTATAACGACATTCTTTTCTTTTTGAATAGGTTTGATAGCTAACTGGTTTCCCTATAGAATTCGGAATTCACAATTTTTAAATTAGTTTTTCCAGATTAAAAACGCTTACCACGCGATTTACCGTGTTAATTTGATCGACTCGACTGTACTTGCGAAGGCCGTAAAAAAGTATATGGATATATATAGTGTGATAAAAATGGGGGTGCGATACGATGAAGAATTGGAAATGAAGTAGGATTCCATTCACAATTGATTTGATATTCTTTGGAAATCCATGTTTTCCATTTTCAACTCAACGCTTTTTCTTCTAGTTCGTGCGTGCAAGCTTCAAAGGAGATGAAAATGGGTATTCATTCAGATGGTATATAAGTAAGTATGCAGAATGGAAGCATCCATATGGTTTCATCACTACTATCATGGTTCCAAGTCAAATGTGTGGGTAGCATAAAAGCTGGTGAGAATATGTTTCATTGATCACATTAAAATGCTCTATCAGGCTGCACGACGTCGGTAAAAGCGTACGAGACAGGTTCTCGGGATGAATGGGTTGAAAAGAGTGTGATTGTATGGCCTCATTCTCGAAAAAAAAGTCTCATTGTGCATGCTAATTTGAAATTTCGTGGCTCCTCCTTTTAATTTGTTGTGGAGGTAAGAGAAAGTCTAATCAAACTTTTAGTGTAAGGACTCTTCCGGTCCATCGTCTTAATGGATTTGCTACAATTTGGTCAGGTTTCTTCTATCCTAAGTTGATTCATTTGTATGGATTGGAGATAGGACAGGAATAAGGAGAAAAGGGAAAAGGAAGAGGGTCATAATATTAGTATCGAGCGACTGAAGAGGCAATCGTGATGGGGTAGTAGCGATAGTTCTCGGGGAAACCAGTAACAAATCTAAATTCTCGGCATTTCTTACTGGAATAACAATATATTTTACTTTCTCCTGAAATCACTTTTTTCTTCCTCCTCTTCTCTCTTTCTCTCACTTGCTCTCTCCTTGTCTGTATTTTTACACAAAGCCGTTTGTGTGCGCACCTCTGGAAAGCCACTTATAACCACGTAACAGCACACACAATGTTCCTACACACTCTCTTTTTTTTTCTTTCCATCTTTCACGGAAGTTCTATAACAGCAAAAGCAGTGAAACTACCTTCCGACAAGTCTCACTCCTAGAATACTGACAAGCCACTTCAACATCATCTACCAATAAAGGATAAAGGATCACTGACGCATAAGTATACCCTGTGGCTAAAGTGTGTGTGTGGCATGATTGTACTATAATGCAGAAGGGCTAACCAGAGCAGAGTGGCGGTGTGATGCTGTCATGACACGTATATAACAATAATAATAATAATAATACACAGAATTAAGAATGAGAGAAAGCCACGGGAAACTTGCTTTATCAAACCTTCATACTTTTGTTAAACTTGTGCACTTCTAATGCCCCCCTTTTGAAATTACTTATCCATACTTCTGGTTTTCCTTGTGTTTGGATTGTGGATTCTGTACAAAGTGCGATAAAATTATGGAAAACTTCTGAGAGCTGCCTTCGGTCATGGATGAATAGAAAGTATTGTGATGTGATGACGTTATCATGCTCCACTTCCACAATAACAACTAAAACCTTTATTTCGTAAAGTCTGAAAACTGTAGGTGAATAAATAAGTCATTAGAATGAACTAAATGATTCTTCAAATAATTTTATGGGCAGGAACTTCCTTGAGAATTCCCATGTTTCCTATCCCATTAACTGTATAACCAGGTCATAATATATGCAAGTTACTACTTTCACTTTTATTCCAAAAAAAAACAATGAAAACCACGTAAACTGCACTTTATATCTTTAAACAAGCATCGTATTTTAGTAAATGTGGTGAACCACAGGTACACTACAGCAATAAGGTAAAGCTCCATCAAATGCATAACCAAATTGCGAAACCCTTTTTTGACCTTAAAGATTGAAGGTGAAAGTACAATTTATTAGTTGCACTGTTGCAATATGTTGTTTAGTGGTTAAGAATCAGAATGAAAACAAGAACAGGATATCACATGAATAAAACTAAAAACACAAGAGTTGGGCAAAAGCATGAATAACGTAATCGCATGTTCAGTTCCTGTGAGTATCTGCATTGCATACAAATCATGTAGGTGATTCATATATTGACCTATGAATAGTACAGCTACTTGCCACAAAGGTGACTACATCAACCATGTTATACTTGGTTAGTTTACGGGGAAAGAGTTACAATCTCTATAAATGCAAGCCATCCCATTCATGATGATTATGTGACGGAGATCAATCTCTCTTCCCGTTTCTACTTATCGTTAGTTCCCTCACTCCGACCTAGTTAAGGTAGGACACTTTTTGCTAACGGGGCTAAAACTATTTCCTTGGGATACATACGAATGGTTTCATTGCATCACATCGTTCCATTGAGTCTTGAGCCTTTTCAGGAAAGAGGAAATTAGGCCTACGGTTATGTTCATCAAAAGTAGACAGATGAGATAAAGGGGACTCTTGGAAAACAAGGCAGTATGCTTATATATATATATCTAATACCAACACATCATATTTCTTCAGTGTCTTAAACCTTATCTCCCCTACATCTGAAGAAGGATACGCACGTTGACGTATGTACTTGAGTTCAAACGGTTATGTGCATGAAACGTTTGATCACGTTTCCTTCATCTTAAGATGCTTTTATATATACATTTTCGTGTGTATGCACATTTTATGCAATTCCATTTTCTTTGCGTCGTTGAATTTCACAGCTTTGCCAGTGAATAGTACAGGATACAAACCTTGGAGTGAACAGATCGTTGCCACTTTGTATGTGAAACCATCACCACAAAGGGACACTGAGGAGACTTCTCCGCAATATTTATCAGGTTAGCAATATAATCCTTTTGCCTTTTATTTACGAAACTATGTAGTCTGCCTTAATCCGGCAGTATTTATAAAACATTTTATGGAAGTTTTATCACATTTAAATAGCCAGTATATGTGTTGAAGTATCTTGAAACATAAAATCTCTTGGAAGGATATTAAAGAATAATAAAAAGCACTTCTCTCCTCCACACAGAATCGTTTGAAGGGATGAACGTTGATGATGTCAAAATGGACAATGCTCCACAAAGCAGTTCTTCATTGGAGACGCTAGAGACGCAAGAAGTGGATGATGACTCGGGTGAAGATGCTGGCAACGATGACAAACAACACAAACAAGAAGGATCTCATGAAGAAGAGGATGGAGAGGATAAAGAGGGAATTTCTTTGAGCAGAAGTAAGCAGGTTTTTAATTACCATCCACTTGACGACTTGGAGGAAACGGGGAAAATTAGCAACAAAAACAATAGTGCACCAGCTCTCCGTGATGGGCTGGTAGAACTCAGTGAGAGGGAGCCAACGGATGGTGAAGGCATTACAGGGAAAGGGATAGTGGAGAAAAGTAGCTACCGTTCAACAAGGAAACAAAATGAAAACCATCTGAAACTCAGTCTAGCGCACAGAATGACTAATGCCAAGAATAAACTCCCATACGCGCTTAGGGCAGACAAACCTCATTTTAAGTATCCTATGAACTCTCCTGTCCTTGATTCTGTTGACACTGGTGACTCAGCATATGAAGCATTGATCTCCAGCAATGGTTACTCATCCAAGCGGAAAAAACGTGAAGTAAGATCCCATAATAGTATAGTACGATTACTTTCACATTATCAACTTTTTATGTCATCCAATGACAATTCCAAATTGTATTGAAAAAGGTTTACATTTTTTTGCAATTTTCATCCAAATACTTAGCTAGTATTGCTAGCCATTTCAATGTCTACAATGACAGAAAAATGACAGAAGTCAAATGCTTACAACTTTTTCTTCTCATTGGTTTTAGGTACCTGAAAAACCACAATTCCAAATGTTCATCAGTAGAGTTGACTCAGATGGTAATAATTCTACAGTGCTACCTTTGGGAGTTGTTACCAAGTTGAAACTTCATATTCAAATTGTATCCATGCTGAAACCCAGGGATTTTACGCTGGAGGTTTGTAAAAAATCCATTTCCTAAATAATGTATTTTCAAATAGACCAATTAAATCCATTTACCCATCCAAATCATCCAAAGTTTAGCAAAAAAACATTGCATACGTTGTTTCGTATAAACGTCTAAAAAGAATGAACCATTTGGTTTCTTTATTTAAGATACGAACATTGCGTGCAAAGGAGAAGAATATTAGATTCGTCGTTCTCTCAGCTTACGTGATTTCCATTGGGTCAGACATATCTTTCGATAAGAGCAAAACAAACCTGGCCCCACTTATGATGTCTTGGAAAAACTCCACAGTGGTACGTCATACTCTCTTTTTATGTAGCTTTATTTTGTTTTCCATGGGATGACAAACAAATTTATGATGTCTTCATCGTACATTTACTCATTTCCTTTTTACTTTACCGATGGATTCCTGCTCAGCATTACAATTATTTTTTAGCACGTGTGCAACCTAATGGATATTTGGAAATGACAATTTCCTGTTTGTGTTTTTTCCTAAATATAGTTTTTGTGTAATGCATCCATCAAGTTCATAAATAAATTTATCTGCTGTTTCCCGTTTTCACACTTTTGCCATCACACGATTGCTATTGCAGTGTATTAAAGAGTAAAAACTCCCTTCTTTTCCCCCGTTTCTGCTACAACTAATGAATTCTTTGGTCGAACCAGGATGTGACGCATCCTAATTTCATCAGCGTCACTCTTCCTTCGTGGATTATTACTAATAGTGTACGTTACAAGAGGGGAGGCGGTAGTGTGCATATAAATGAGTTGTCAAATTACCCAAATAATATTTATATTGTGTGTCTTTTCCCATTATTATTATGTTACAGTATGATGCTGTCATTTGGAAATGGAAGAATGTTAAATGTGAAAAAGATGAGCAGGAACGACAACGTTTTCCTTCGGCTAGCGTACATAACAAAACCCGATGGAACAATGAGATTGTCATTGAGTTTGAAATAGTAGCAATAAATTCAGAGGAACCAGGAAACGTCGTGAATCGATGGATTAGCTCTTTGTCCTCTGCACCTTGGAAGCTGCAGGAAAAGAGCAGAGTCGACAAGAGTGACGGCCACGGTGAAAGCGCTATTCGTCATAGGGAGTCAAGTGATAATCTGAAATCAACCCCTGTGCCCACGTCCACCACTTCACAACCATTTGGAAAAGAATTTAATGTGAGTCTTGTTTCGGTTAGTGCTTACATTACTCTTCACAACGGACGACAGTCGGATCATCATCAACAACAGGATGGGGACAACTTGGAGACAAAGTCGGTTGAGGAAACGAGAATGAAAGTCAGAAAGGAGAGTGATGAGAATGCTGTTGGTGCTATTCACAGTAATGTTGATAAATTTTCAAAAGGTGATGATGCTAGTAGTGCTGAGGCTGAAAATTACTACTTTGACAAACTAATCAACAAAGCACAGTTTTCCACCACGATTATGCTGCCTGTGAATTCTTCTCTTGGTGTTGGCTGCAACATATCAAAAACGTCTGGCTCTGTAAATGGTGGTATTTCAGATGAAAATGGAGATCCAATGAAGAAGGTAAGTCGCCCTTCTACGATTTCTTTTAAATCATTTAAGTCCCGGTTCTGAAGGATTCTATAAAAGCGTTCGTCTTAAGGCTTCTTTTGATTAAATGTCGTTTTGACAACACTCGTAGGATTTAAGATTTTATCACGAGTATGCTATGAATTGCATCTGCCACATTTCTTGAAAATATGCATTGTTATAAGCGATTTTATGGTCTCGGATACAAGGTTTAATTTTTGGGAACTATACAGTATTGGATTTACCGAGAATTTAGAAGTAAATCATGAGTCGTGTTTTCTATAGATGGCTTACCAATACGCAAGCACACAAATAGAATAGTTGAGGACGTCAAAATGTAAATCTAACTGTAACAAGTTCGTCGTGTGCAAGTTTCTAATCTTGTGATAAACTTTAACTTAAAATCATAAAGAATTTATTAGAACCCTACATTTTGTAAATGTTTAATGAATCAAATTTCGAGAAATATTCATAATAAATAGGTTACTATATTTGATAACTAAAAGAGAAAATATCCAACAGTAGGACCGGTATCGTGCTCACAGATTGACACATATATACCATAAGTGTTTTGAAAGCTTACTTAAATTTACTTAAAGTTAATGAGTTAATTACTAATAAGGACAGACGGTTGTTTTTTCCGGTAAAATTAGGAAAGTATCTATGCTAGAAATATATATTTATCTCTATTATTTCTTGAATTACTGGACCAGGGAATTACAAATAAAACTTATGAACTCACCTTCTCTACTCAGAAACTGGTTAATAAGTTATTAGGCTTGGCTTGTTTAAAAAGTATCATATAATATATCTGTAACAAGAAATTATTCTGAGAATGGCGCAACTAGTTTTGCTTCCGAGTTCATTTTAGTTAATCCATATTATTATGTGTATACACATATAAAATATATGAACGAGTAGTAGTGCTCCCATCAGTTCTATCTTCCACTGTTCGTTTCCTGTTAAAAAGTGTAGTCCTTCACATACAAAAATCGATTCCCAGAAGAAAAGCTTTGAGTAATTCACTTTCAAACTTATTTTATAACTTTGATATTATGATGTTTAAAAAAAGTTGCAATGACATTCTGCTTTCCCATTTCCACTCCGAAGAATCCTGACTTGATTACTTTTCAACGTGTCATGTTTATCTTCCAAATTTCCATTGCAATTCCATCAAACCTTGAAACTTAAAACAATTGGACGCGTGGAAACAATCAAAATACATAATTAATATCTGTTTTGTATTCGTTAGAGCAGATGAAACAAAACAAGTTCATTACAGTTGTATAACACATAAGTAACTAATCAATACTTGAAAAAGTTAGGATAAATTAGGTATTTTTTCATAATGCCTTTTGTCAAAGATTTGTTTCCACTTCTCAGCTTAATTGAACAAAAGTATACTACTATACAGGTAATCAACTTTAATTGGCAATGGTCTATAGGATCATTAAAAACTTCTTCACATTTTGCTTTAGTAATGGAAATGCGATAAAAAACTAATGAAAATTGTACTTTGCTCTCATAATCTTTTAGCAGCCGTTGTCAGAAGTGCTGCGAAACAAAGAATTTTTTAGATGAAAGTATGGATACAAATGGAATTCCCTATGAAACAGTTATGTGAAAAGAAGCTTTTATAATATTAAGGTTTAAAAAATGAGAGCTATAGTCATAAGTATATACCATCTCAATATTATGCATTCTACTCACTTTGTCAACTGTTGTGTTTTATCTACCATCTGAGAAATATGAAACTAGGTTAAAAAGGCATGTTTCATTAACAAATGTCCTCAAACCCTGCTGTTGGGCTTTTCTGTAAGAACATAACGAGAAAAGCTTCTACAATCATTTTACCTGCCTTGAAGTAAAAGCATATGAAAAATGAAGTCCACTCTTCATTTCGCTTCATTGCCTAGTTGCCTGTTTTCATACCATTTCATACAGATTTTGTAAAACACTTTTACTAATAAGGTATTCACTTCCTTCTTCAAGTTTCCAAAATACGAAGACAAATCGGAATGACGGTGAGCTTAGTCAGTTTTATTATTTGGAATTTTAGGACCTCCAATTCAAGCCGGGGTATATACGCGAATTCTATGGGATTTTTTGGGTTATAGCTAACGAATCAGTTCTTTTTCCTTTTTTGCTGGGATTATTAACAGTGGCCTTTATTGGAGACGCAGAGTGAACATTGATCATAAAGCATGTGAATAGACAGGTGGAGAACCTAGTTTAGACAAGAACACCATAACCATACACCGTAAAGGTGGAGGGAAAATGATGTAATAATATTTCAACACGCGAGTTTTTACTGTGCTACTCAAAAGAAGTAAGTTTGTTCTATAAACTTTATAGGTTTTTGGGGAGATAGTAAGTCACTTTGATGAGATTGGGACTGGAGTGATATATATACTTTGAAGAAAGCAAGGTGTGCTGAAGTAGCGGAGTAAAAACGAACCTAATATATAAGTATATAAAATTGGCTTACTGAAATCTAAAATTCCACCTTCCAACCCTTTGTACGACCTGACACATAACATGGATATTGATGACTGGGAAAAGATTCACAATGCAAACGTGTGTGTTCTATTTGAAATATAACATGAATTTAGAGAATTTACTTAGGCTAAAGAAGGTGTACTTTTATCTAAAGCAGTGATTCTCAGAAACAGGATGAGTAACTGCGTGACTACTAAAAACCAAACAGAGCCAAGTTTGCTTATATAGACAGAGACACACAGTAAAGAGAAGAGAGTAGAGCTCCACCACTTTGAGAAAACAAGTTATTTTATTTCGTCCCACATGAGCACGAAAATATTACTATTTTTGTTGTCTTGCACAGTGAAAGAAAGAAGGTTTCGTATGAAATGGGCTGAAACGAACTCCTACTCCGTTGGTCCATATCCAGCTCGCTCTCCCCCTGTATTATGTACTGCGTATGAATGTAATTGTATACAAACATTTAGGAGAAAGTATCGTCTTACCTACACACACACATGTATGAAGTTTTTGACTCTCTGGTATAAACTTGAGAAATATGCTTATCTCTCCAGCTATACAAGGCTATGCCTGTACTTTCATTTCATACAAGATTGAAGAAACCTTGCAGCATGATTAACCAACTGTATCTTTTGAAACAGAAGAAGTGAACTGCAGAATAACTTTCATCTTTCTCATCATAATAGCCAGGATTTTGTATACAGGTGTTGGGATCGTAGCTTTTGCATTAATAAGTGGTAGTGGTGTTGGTAGGGTTCCCAGTATCATTTTCGTTTCTCTATTTATCTCTTCTAACTCTTCCTCATTTTCATGGGGGGAGAGAAAGGGAGCAGAAAAGAGAGAGAGAGAAGAGAAGATTGTCTACTTGAATTTAGAAGGTTATATTCAAAAGTGTGTAGCTAATAAATGTTGGTAGAAGGACAAGTATTACGTTTAGAACTGCTACTTCCAAAGATTTTCTGTATCAAGTATAGAAAATTACTGAAAGAAATATCTTGGTGTTACGGACCATTAGAACTGTCAGGATTTAATGTGACTAAGATTTCCCATGATGCATATGTTGGCTGGTTTTAGTTGCCAAAGTTTAAAAAAGGGATTCAGATTCTAATGCTTCCTTAATACAAAAAAAAAATATATATAAAAAATACGGAGTCACAATATTCCTATAGAGTAGCCTACTCTGCTACTATTATACAAAGGCTACGATCGTTTTTCTTGTGCTCACAATAGTTGTTTATTTGAATGTATTTTCCCCCATTTTACACTCATTTAACATTTTCTTCTTTACTTTTGTCGAAGTCAGTAAAGCAGCAGTAATGCCTTGTAATGTAAAGGAAGTTTAAGCAAGGAGTTGGCTTGTTGGAGCAAGGAAATTCAGAGATTCATACGTAAAAAGGGAAAGTTGTGCTCTTGGGCCTTAGGCTTGGTTCTTGTGTGCGACATTCGTAATTCCTTTCTCTATTCATTTGAACAACAACCTACGTATATTATATATACTTATAACATTTTGCTCCCCCGTCCAATCTTCCTATTTCTAGCTTATTCTATCGTGCAGGTAGTAGGAAAAAGCATTGTGGATGCGGAGTACTTACATTCATGTCAGCAATCTTCCATTTAACAATAGGACTATCCTGAATCTTTTGTGTTTTCTAGAAAACCAGCAAGATTTTTTGGTCTTGCTGATCAATCTAAATTTATTTTGCGTAGTAACAGTAGTCACATTCTTCCGAGGTCTGCATTGGATTTTGGGAAATTGTTAGTTGAGATTATTCATAGGGTTTGTGGTAGAACCTGGAATTTTGCTGACGTTCTTTCTCTAAGCATAATTTGGTGAGGCAAGGTTAAGATACTTTGCATGAAAGTTGGTCATTCAATATCAATAATCATTATGAGCGACAGTAATCACGAGCCTTCAAACTCACTTTCAACTAATGAAAGTAGAATTTTGTGCTCAATCGAAATGTATGCTGAAACTGCAAAACCCAGGGTTAATTTCTAAAATGCAAATATTTTCTGAATTTATAGACGTTTCCGCATGAAATGAGACATTGAATTGAAACTCTCAGCTTTTTAATTACAAACTATATGATAGGATCGCTCATCCATGGTGTGTTAGTTAGGGTATGCTGTTACCAGATAGCGACGGAAAACTTCTACTAACACAGTGACTTCTTAATTAATGGTACGCCTAAAACTATTTCGATAGATTGATAATGCCCGAGTGAAGCAGTATTATTACTATTTTAGTCATTTGAAACTGCTGAAGTAGCATATATACTGGAATTATAATCACTATCACAACTCAGCTTTTGCCACTAACTACATTTTAAGGATGTGCACGACTTTACTCATATAATTTACCCTTACGTTTGCATATCTGTTGTCATTCTTTAAAACGCATGGAGGCATTAATCCATGTCGTCATCAGCATAAGTTTTATGGTAACATACAAACAAATATTAACGTGTAAGTAGTAGATACACTTCACATCCATAAAGAGAAATTTTCGGATACCAGAATTTTTTTTATTAAAATGATATAATGAAGCATTTGGGCTGCACTTAACGGTATGTAATCACAAAATTATGCTCATGCATGCATATCAACTGCAAATAATTACAAAATTTGATTATGTTCTTACAAATAGATAACGAACTCAAAGGACAGTTCAGATAAACCATCGGTATTCCGATGGACAGCTTCGATATGCAAACATTATAATTTATAATATGGAAAACGTTGTTTACTCTTCAAAAATAAATAACAGATCAGCCTATTTTTAAAGCATTGATTAGTACGAAAGCATTTGATACTTTTGGATAAATTACCAGAGGTAATGGAAGACCTCAGTGTTTAACATATAAGACATTTGTTAAGAATGCGCACTGCAATCTAATTGATTAGTAAGTTACTGCAGCTTAATATACATTTTACTGAATGAAAGTAAGGCTATCATAGGAATGGCACTGAAATCCAAACCCTATCTTTATTCCCATATGGACTTCTATCAAAAGCAGCCAACTTATAGCATTACTGCTGTGCATGTTTTTTTCATTTAGCCGTAAGTCAGTTTCTCTAAAACTCACAAGTATTTGTGTATTCCAGATCGTAAATGCCTTGAGGCAAATTGTCAGTTTCCATTCACTGAAACTGATAGTGGCAGAATGAATAAATGAGCTTTCGAGGAAGTTTAACATGTTTTGTGAACTACTATACTGTTTACAATACGAGCTTTGCACTCAATTGGACTCTTCTGGCTGCTTGAATTTTAAAATAAGCTTCTCTACATATGTTTATATTATCAAATTCTAGATGTGATGCTACATTACAGATCCAAAAAATTTATGATGTTAGTTTTAGTAATTGGTTAGCAAACCATTCTTCTTATTCTTAGACGCTAGGCTTGAATAACAATCGTATTGAATTGAATACATCACTGCATAAGTAAAACGTTGCTTTCCTAAACGTTAAAAGGTATCTTTCTCATACACACAGCCTCTTTTGAAAGGAAGAGTTTGCTGTAGTTGAATTAAGTATAATGGACGCTGATAAATTCAATTTAATACGTACATAATATAATTCGTGACGTTTACAATCTAATATTGGTTGTTCAAAACAAAAGATATTGCCTCTTGAATGATTGAATTTACTAACTCGCTTACACAAAATGAACAACCTTTGGCTTTGAACAGACAATAAAACGAATCGAAAAATACAGTTTAATACATCATAAAGGCTACCAATCTGATCAACGGTTTCTACAGTAAAATTCATCATTGTATATTGACGTAGTTCTCCATATGTGCGCTTTCCAAATCACGTGCCTTTTGATGCTGTTTTAATACGTTTTCGTTTTTATTACGTTTTCCTTTATACATAACAGTCTTTAATGTAAATGTCAATAATAGAGTTTCGTCGAACTGAACAATTTTCATTATTCATTTCAAAAGACAGAAAAAATTGTGAAGTAAGTCACTAATATCAATCCATTTGCTAAATTGTAATGCCTAAAAATGCCAAACTAAAGAGTGTTTGCTTAGACTTCTCTTAACACAGATCTCCCATTTCAATCGACCCAATTTCATGTACTTGTAGCCTTCTTTGTTTCACTTTCTCTAGCTTGACTAATCATATTACATTACATCAATCACCAACAAACAAAGACATTTGATAGCATATGTAATTTATTTGTCAACACTTCTAAAAGTAAAGGATTTGTTAACTCGTGCTGATTTTTTAAAGAAAGAAATGACATATTATTATGTTGCTTTCATTTCTTTTCGTGAAATCGAATATTGAATCTTGATACGCCATGTCCAAATCACTCGTTTAGTAGGACGAGTGATGAAGATGAAACGAGCGAGGTAAGAAAGGTTTCTCAGCTCTCTTACACACAGCCAGAGCACATCACCCTTTACACAGCGTTTAGGTCTGTCCTTTATGAATCTGTTTGTAAGACTGGGAAAGAAATGAAAACACAAGATTCTAATGAATCAATGTCAAATTAACTACACATCTGGCGACTAGCAATATACGTATAGTGTGTGGAAACTCGATATAGTATTCCAGTTGAATTACATATATGTATAACGTTTAGGCACGTAGGAACAACGGCACAAGAAAAATTTCGTAGCTTGCGTGAGTGGCGCGCCGACGAGGATTCCAACGTAATATTACGTAATGTAGGTGAACAAAAGAAGTGAAAGCTAAGTCCAAGGTCCCACGTGACAGCCACAATGGGATTACGATTACACTTATTACTAGCGCTTTGGCATGTGTCACAGGTATAAAGTTAGTTGTGCATTAAGAAATAGGAACAAATAAATACATACAACTATAATTCATTTATCTTTTCCGTGTTTCATACTAAAAACATAAAAATATTTTTGATATCATTAATTTTGTTTGCGAAGATAAAATTCTATAGCTAAAGAAATAATTAAACTGTATTGATCGATTATTTTTTACTTCCAAAGTTTGTAATTTAACTGCAGCTCCTCTGCACATCTTTCGTTTGTTTTAGGGACCAAAGTTTAACAAATGTAAAGTACAATTTTTGTGTGCAAAAATCAATAAATAGTGAATCAATTTATGAAAGTAAGACTTCTTCTTTCAGACACAAATTCTTGGGTGGTTAAGAAACAAGCAACAATAAGTTGTGTCCCTATAATTTTATTTTGTACTGTAATATTATATGTTCAAACTAAGGTCTAATACCACTCCCAACTTTTGCCATGTGTGCTTTAATATAAATGGGTAGGTTGCAAGCAATAAAGTTCCACAGGACAAGGAAAAAGTCATGGAATGCATTGTTATTCTTACCGGTGCTGTAGAAAGAAGCTGTGTGCTCTTTGGTTTCTATTTCAACCCAAACTTAGCACTGCGGTGGTATTACAAAGTAGTGACATTGAAATCTTGTTATGATTTACACGGATATTTATTTTCCCCTTACTCAAATACTTCTCTACATGCTACTAAAACTTTGCTCATTTTTGAAGTAGGGAAACTCTAGCTGTTTTTGGTACTTCTTTCTTCTTTTTCACTCACTCCACTCTACAAACACTATTCGGTTGCAAAGTCAACAGAAACTTAAAGCTAGTTATAGGAGTACATTTCTTTCCTATGTCTGGAAACACAATCTGCAGGTAGATAGGTATATGTAAAATTCATTCTAATAGGAAATGAACATCTACATGAGAAATATTAGGGGCTAAAGGCAGAGATTAAGTTTGAAAACTTGGTACTATCCATGTATATATATATATATGGAAGAAAGTAGAGCCAAGTTTTCTTAATCGGATAAAATGTATGTATGGCAATCAGAAAGAATAGACTTCGTCATTTATTCTACTGCAGGTTTGCTGAGTACAAGGACTTTTCCATTTTATCCTAGCTCTTCATGTCATCGTGAATGTGAACTTTTTCTCCTGTAAGTACGATAGATATGCTTTTAGGCTCTTCATGGCTGTGAAAACTACTGTATCAATTGTTCCTAAGCCATGTATGAAGTGATTATGTACATCTGCTTTATGTATGACAGCGTTTCTCCATTTGTAACTTGATCTGATATGCCCAAACAATAGAGTAAGTTTCGCTGTAGTTGTGTATTTCATTATAGTCTTCGGTTAACCAAGTTAGAAAAATACAAATTCGGCCCACACACATTGGTCGGTAAGCTTCAAAACTCCGAAAACCACACCAATTCCGAAAACTGGCAATAGAGCTATATGGGTGGCATGTTTTCATAAGTTTAAGTAGTAGGTATGAATACACGTGTAATTTGTAACATAACGCTATGAAAGTCATGCTAAATTAAAGTCAGTACAGTTGTAGTCCGAGTCCGAGGTCACACCAAAATACAACACAAAACTTTCAAACGAGGATATCGTTAGTTCTCATATAAATATGAAGATGAAACCACTCCAGTCCACTAATTTAATGAAGAAATGTATCATATTCGAATTAATAAAACATGAACAAGTTTAAATTACATATTTAGGGGTTGTACCTACTGATCAATATCAAATTAACTCGTGCCGAACTGAAAATAATTAGGATAACTCATGCATAAACTTTTAACTCTTGTTGTTATAATGGATTGAGATCAAGAATAGGATCTCATGTTTTCTTTCAGCATATCAATTTGATACTGTCTGTACTACAAAGCAATAAATGGGTTGTTTTCCCAGAGAATTTAAGTGACCACTCAACAGGAATACGATAAACGACAAATGAAAGTAATTGGAAGCATGAGGCCCATTTGGATGGAGAAAATGCACATAATTAATAGGGCCCGGATAAATATGCTGTATAAAATGGCAAAATATGCATGCTGGTATGCTCTTAAAATGACCAAAATATGCTGTTAAATATGCTGTAAAAAATGGGGTTTTATGG